>QRFJ01001315.1:286721-312887 GCA_006176705.1 Cocos nucifera | reverse complement strand
CTTTTTCACAGACTTCTTTTTCTTTCCATAAGACTTTCTTTTGGAAGAAGTCCATTCCATAGCAAGAACTGAGCCTTTAGAACCTTTCATAGAAAGCTCAGCGGTAACCAGCATATTCATTAATTCGGCCAAGGAATTTTGAAGTTTATGCATGTGGTAATTCATGATGAATTGCCCATATGCATCAGTCAAGGATTGCAGAATAATATCGTTCTGCAGGTCCAAGTCTAACTTCACACCGAGCTTCTCAAGCTCTTCCATGTCCTTGATCATTGTCAGACAGTGATCTTGGACTGACTGCCCATCATGCATCTTAGCCTTAAAAAGTCATTTCGTGACTTGATATTTGGCTGCGCGACTCTGTTCACCAAACATCTCCTGCTAGGTGAGCCAACATTTGGCGAGCAGTCCCGATATCCTTCATGTTGGCGCTGGAGCTCATCAGACATCGAGCCCAACATGTAATATCTGGCCTTATTATCTTCGTCTATCCATTTTTTCAGAGACGCTCTCTGTTCAAGTGGATGGATGGGCTGGTAAGGTGGGAGGGTCCTGGTCCAAATACATGGGTTAACTTCTCAGAACCCAAAACTAATTTTGTAGTTCCTGAGCCAATCTTTATAATTGGGTCAGTCAGTCAGTCTATGTGTGTCCAGGATACGTGCCAATGGGTTGGACGCAGACATTTTTCTGTAGAGAGTCAAAGATTCTAGTTAGATACTGTAATTTATGACTTGACCAATTTATTTAGGGATTTTATTTTTAAACAAATTAGCTCCCACTATTTTCTCGGATCCCTACACTCCCTCTGTAGAGATGCGAAAATCTCCATGATTAATGATTTCTAGTGGGTGGTGCGGTCTCACCAACTGACTCATCACCTCACCTAACAGTTATTGGTGATGGGTTAGCCAATGAGTGAACAACTCTTGTTCAATGATTCTCTAATCATGGTGCACCCAAACTTGGTCTCTAATTCATGAATCTCACCGTATCCAGAATATTGATCCACTCCTTAGTTAAGTCAGACCCACCATTTGCATAGACTGGGATTCCTAATTGAGTCTCTCACCGTATCCAAAATATTGAGCCCAACTCATCCTCCAGCCCATAGCATCCAATGCCTAATAGACATGGTTGCATCTTCCCGGTGCAACTGAGCCACTGTATCCAGCCGAGAACAATCAACCCCGGGAAGGGCCCGCACATCTACAATGGTGGAAGACCTCAGACTTAATCTTTTCTTAGGGAGAATTGATTCAGGTCTCATTAAACTAGACTTGGTCATAGTCATAACAATTATGACTAACCTAGTGGCATGGGTTAGCTCGGATTATTGACCACCTCAGATCAGAACTGTGTCAACAGATATGGCCAGGTAAGTGAGACCGGTGGAAGGAATATGCCATTAACTCGTACAAGAATGCATTCAGGTCGAGTAGCTTCCAATTAAAAACCAGTCGGTCGTATGTGCCAAACTTACCTTAGACACCAAATTGTTGAGCCAGAACCAATTGGGTTAGCCTACAATCCAGACTCTAACCTCTGAGCCTAATTAGGTCTTGCTTGATCGTGACTCGATCTTGACCCAGACTTAATCCTATTAGGCTGGTCAATTTAAGCATTGTTGATCCCATCTAACCAACTCTTGATTCGGTTTGATCAACCGCTTAGACCTAATTGAGCTACCCAAGCCCGAACCCAGTATTATGAATATGTCTTAGATCTAAAATTCTCAATTTTAGACCTAATTAATATTTCATAAATCTTAATTCTTAATTAAGTAGGGTTCATAAACAAAATATGCACAATAAATCCTAGGGTTTCAGGATCTAGGGTTTTGCAGAAAGTAAGTTTTGGGTTTCTGATTAAGGACGAACACGCAGCACCCCTACACATCATAAGAACACCCCATCGAATGGGAAGAGAGGGCCTTTAAACCCTTCTTCATTCTTATGATCGGACGGCCAAGAGGAACGCCTTAATCAGGAACATGTCAATACTACAAAACAGTTTTAGATCTATATCATATATCTCATATACAAATTAGATCTAATCATGGCATATTTTGCATACATCTCATGTATCGAATCATGCATATTTTTCAGATCTAAATTATCTCATAATAATCTAAAAAATTAGATTTAAATTGATCTTATCAAAATAAATTCTAATCTAGACAACTATGTAGAACTATTCTACAACTAGTCTAGACATGCATCAATCATATCTCATATGATGTTTAAAATTAAATAATTTTTATTTGCTATTTTTTAGATGTTATTATAATAATTATAATATCAAAAAATAGTAAATAAATAGATCTAAAATATGATTTAATCAAATTAAATTAAAAACATGCAAGACTATTCTATAGAACTATTCTATTTTAGAACTAGTCATGCATATTTTCTAATCTTAGATCCAAATCATTTAATTTTAATTTTTTCTGATTTTAGATCTGATCACATCTCATGTGACATCTGAAATCATTTATTTTTTAATTAAAATAAATTTAAAATTAGATCTAAATATTTTTAGAACCTTGGCTCTGATACCAGTTGAAGGAAAAATCCTGATTTTCTGGACCAGGTTCGTTCAGATCTGATCAGATCAAGAGATATATTTCAAAATTTTTTCTCTTTGATCCTAATCAGATCTGGGATATTTTAGATCTAATTCTTATTATTTCTAATAATAAAATAAAATTTAAATAAATTAAATCAAATTTAATTTACCTTGATGTTGGGTAATCCTATTACCCGTTGATGATCCTGTAAGCAGTGGAAGGTTCTGGATCTAGCCACGCAAGTGCCTGGCCTCTATCGGTATCCACTCAGGCTAGATCTAGAGATCCTCTTCTTCTCTATCACATCTCCAAAAATTAGATTTGGATCTGATCTGGAGGATCTTCAAAACTACCTTTCGAAGATCAGCAGTTGTCCTTTGCAGCAGCGCAGCCTTCTAGCTTTTTATCGCCTTTCTCTCATCTGGATTGCACCAACATGGATCCCAAACACCTTTGGGTGTAGAGAGCAGAGGGAGAAGATGGATTTGGTGTGGAGGAGGAGGAGGAAGGAAGTCTTGGGGCATGGAGAAGTCTTTTCTCAGATTTTAGATACTCCTTGAGTTGGGCGCAGGGTCTTATTTATAGAGTATGCATGATCCAACTCCTCTTCTTCCCAACCAATCACAACCCTTTATGAAATCAGATCTAAATCTGATTGGTGGGAATAGAGTCCCTTGGATTCCTCCTTAGATGGCACCTAAGACCAGTCAAACTTGGTTCTTAGAGAAGTCTAATCAAAATCCAAAAAGGAGATGGAGTCCCTATCCAATAGGGACTCCTAGGCGCCTCCAGCTTGGGCACACGCCAAGGGTGGCGTGCGCCCTCCTCCTTGCCAGGTTCTGGCAGGGGGACAAGCTCCCACCAGCTCTCTAATAGGTGCGTGACACATGGACAGAAGTCAAAGTATCAATGGTCAACATTTGACCAGTCAAAGGTCAACTTTTGACCAAAGTCAAAGGATGAGAAATGGCAGGTGACCAAAAATGGCAGGTATTGTCTTACAAAATAAGACAACCCTTTTCTAATCTGGACAGGCTCCAGTCAGACCAAGTGAAGGCCTCTGATTGAGCACAAACTCCTTTGGCTCAGTAAGGACAACTATTTATGATAGTAAAAGAAGAACGTTAGGTTCAATCGAGTAATAGCACGATTTTCTTGAACCTAATTGAATCTCATTCAGATCAATTAAACTGGATTAGTTCAATTGATAATCATCAGATTCAAACCCTTATTTATCTGATCTAGTTAGATTTAGTTCTATATGATAATGAAATATGTCTGTTAGATATATGTGCCCTAGAGTCCAGAATTGGCTGACACTTGTAATACACTTCTAGGGGCAAAATTATAATTTTGACTAAAAATCAATAAATGGGTTATTTTCTATCACATATGTGTATTTAGTGTCTGTGATCCATCCTTTGAGTTAACGACAATGATAATTCATATTTTCAAGAGTTAAAAATTTAAGACATGAATAATCATTATTAACTCATAAATTGCTCCTGACCATAGGATCATCACGAGGATGGTGATTGATTTGAAAGATTGATGTACAATCGCTTCTCTTTAGTAGATGAGTCTTGAGTCTATGGTGTGGAGACACTGGAGCGAGAGTACAGGTACTCGTTAGAGAACGAGGGCACTGAGCGTGACCACCTCGAGTAGTCATTAGGGAGTCTACCTTCTCGTCAATGACTGACTCGATGCTGCAGTAGTGTGTCTGGTTCTTTGACCTGAGGTGCATCGGCAGTTCACCTTGAGGGTGTTATAGTTTGACTACACCATTACTCGGATCTCCTAGCCATATGGAACCCTGAGGTGTATGTTGGCTATAGCATGTTCATTGTAGGAACTGGATTGCATCAAGATGGAATCTATCTACCTCGGTGGTAGAGGAGCAGCCCTATGATGATCATGAGAATCAAGTCCAGAAGCCCATGGCCATGGCAGAGTGAAATAATAGAAAGAGTTTCTATTTAGATTTTCACATTGGACTTCGAATCGAATGATTACATCATATGACAGAGACTAGGGTTTGACGAGTTCACCTTAACCCTAATCTGATCGGGGCTCAAGATAGAAGAACTTAATCACACAGGTAGCTGCACCAAGAGTTTCACATTCAGCTCTGATGGGTTGCCACCATATACTGCTAGGTGTCACTGGTGGATTTTGGGAGCAATTAGAATGATTTAGATGATCGATCATTCTAGCTGTTCGAATCAGAAGAGTTCTGATCCATCGAAAGGAGTTTCGATGATGTCGATGATAGAGATCATGACATATCCCATTACCATACAGAACTGAACCTAACTGGGTCACACAAACAAGGGTTTGAATCTGGTGATCATCAATTGAACTGATCTAGTTCAATTGATCTGAATGAGATTCAATTAGGTTCAAGGAAATCGTGCTAGCACTCGATTGAACCTAACGTTCTTCTTTTACTATCATAAATAAGTTGTCCTGACTGAGCCAAAGGAGTTTGTGCTCAATCAGAGGCCTTCATATGGTCTGACTGGAGGTTGTCCAAGTCAGAAAAGGTTGTCTTATTTTGTAAGACATTACCTGCCATTTTTGGTCACCTGCCATTTCTTGTTCTTTGACTTTGGTCAAAAGTCTACCTTTGACTGGTCAAACGTTGACCATTGACACTTTGACTTTTGACCACATGTCATGCACCTATTGGAGAGCTGGTGGGGGCCTGTCCCCCTGCCAGAACCTGGCAAGGAGGAGGGCGCACGCCACCCTAGGCGTGTGCCCAAGTTGGAGGCGCCTAGGAGTCCTTGTTGGACAAGGACTCCATCTCCTTTTTGGATTCCAATTAGAGTTCTTCTAAGAACCAACTTTGACTGGTCTTAGGCACCCTCTAAGGAGGAATCCAGGGGACTCTATTCCCACCAATCAGATTTAGATCTGATTTCACAAAGGGTTGTGATTGGTTGGGAAGAAGAGGAGTTGGATCACAGCTTAGTCTATAAATAAGACCCTGTGCCCAACTCAGATTGACATGAGATTGAAGCTAAGAGTTTCCATATGCCCCAAGGCTGCCTCTCCCCTCCTTCTCCATGCCAAACCATCTTCTCCCCTTGCTCTCCACGTCCAAAAGGAGTTTTGGATTTTTGTTGGTGCGATTCAGATCAAGAGAAAGGCGATCAAAAGCAAGAAGGCTGCGCTGCTGCAAAGGACGACTGCTGATCTTCAAAAGGAGTTTTGAAGATCCTCCAGATCAGATCCAGATCTAATTTTTGGAGATGTGATAGAGAAGAAGAGGATCTCCTAGATCCAAGCCCGAGTGGATACCGGTAGAGGCCAGGCGCTTGCGTGGCTAGATCCAGAACCTTCCGCTGCATACAGGATCATCAACAGGGTAATAGGATTACCCAAATCAGGTAAATTAAATTTGATTTAATTTATCTTATTTATTTTATTTATTAAAATAATAAGAATTAGATCTAAAACATTTCAGATCTGATATAGATCAAAGAGAAAAATTTTTGAAATATATCTCTTGATCTGATCAGATCTGAACGAACCTGGACCGGGAAATCAGGATTTCCCTTCAACTGGTATCAGAGCCATGGTTCTAAAAATGTTTAGATCTAATTTTAAATTTATTTTAATTAAAAAATAATTGATTTCAGATGTCACATGAGATGTGATCAGATCTGAAATCAGAAAAAATTAAAATTAAATGATTTGGATCTAAGATTAGAAGATATGCATGAGTAGTTCTAGAATAGAATAGTTCTATAGAATAGTCTTGCATGTTTTCAATTTAATCTGATTAAATCATATTTTAGATCCATTTATTTACTATTTTTTGATATTATAATGGTTATAATAACATCTAAAAAATAGTAAATAAAAATTATTTAATTTTAAACATCATATGAGATATGATTGATGCATGTCTAGACTAGTTGTAGAATAGTTCTACATAAGTTGTCTAGATTAGAATTTATTTTGATTAGATCAATTTAAATCTAATTTTTTAGATTATTATGAGATAATTTAGATCTAAAAATATGCATGATTTCGATACATGAGATGTATGCAAAATATGCCATGATTAGATCTACTTTGTATATGAGATATATGATATAGATCTGATACTGTTTTGTAGTATTGAATGTTCCTGATTAAGGCGTTCCTCTTGGCCGTCCGGTCATAAGAACGAAGAAGGGTTTAAAGGCCCTCTCTTCCCATTCGATGGGGTGTTCTTATGATGTGTAGGGGTGCTGCGTGTTCGTCCTTAATCAGAAACCCAAAACTTACTTTCTGCAAAACCCTAGATCCTGAAACCCTAGGATTTATTGTGCATATTTTGTTTATGAACCCTACTTAATTAAGAATTAAGTTTATGGAATATTAATTAGGTCTAAAATTGAGAATTTCAGATCTAAGACATATTCATAATACTGGGTTCGGGCTTGGGTAGCTCAATTAGGTCTAAGCGGTTGATCAAACCGAATCAAGAGTTGGTTAGATGGGATCAACAATGCTTAAATTGACCAGCCTAATAGGATTAAGTCTGGGTCAAGATCGAGTCACGATCAAGCAAGACCTAATTAGGCTCAGAGGTTAGAGTCTGGATTGTAGGCTAACCCAATTGGTTCTGGCTCAATAATTTGGTGTCTAAGGTAAGTTTGGCACATACGACCGACTGGTTTTTAATTGGAAGCTACTCGACCTGAATGCTTGATCGGTCTCACTTACCTGGCCATATCTATTGACACAGTTCTGATCTGAGGTGGTCAATAATCCGAGCTAACCCATGCCACTAGGTTAGTCATAATTGTTATGACTAAGCCAAGTCTAGTTTAATGAGACCTGAATCAATTCTCCCTAAGAAAAGATTAAGTCTGAGGTCTTCCACCATTGTAGACATGCGGGCCCTTCCCGGGGTTGATTGTTCTCGGCTGGATACAGTGGCTCAGTTGCACCAGGAAGATGCAACCATGTCTATTAGGCATTGGATGCTATAGGCTAGAGGATGAGTTTATTATAAGTGTTTAGTTAATTTGGCTTCCAGGGCACACATCTAATAGTGTCTCTAAAATTATGCAACTGCAGCACTACAGTGCTCCCTGACTCGTCTCGACACCACCTTCTCATAGGTATCTGGATCCTCTCTTGCTATACACAAACCATCCTCCACTGAACTAAGACTCTTCCTGGTGCATCTGCATAAGAAACCTATACTAGAACACTCTAATTACCTGAGACTTCCTGGCACTTTCTGAGACCTCGTGACTCTCTTTGAGACCAACTCCCGATCTCACTGAGATGCCCCTAACATTCTCTACAGAGATACCTCTCTCAATTGCTGCATAATCAAGCCTCTCTCAGCCCCTGTGCCTCCAGGGTAGCGCTCTTGCAGCACTCCAACACTCCCTAACTCATCTCTACACTACTCTACAGCTGTCCAACCAAAACCTACTGGACCACCATGGACCATCCATCTTCGTCATCCCCAAGGCTCAGCAAATCCATGCTCTGATTGAACTACTGAATACATTTTTGACTACTTCCCCACCATCCTGCAATCGAAGGATGTATAGTCATTTCTTCAGCCTTTCTTCAATCATTATCTCTTGAAAAACCTCTCTTCAATAGTCCCACACTATCCATCTTTCTAGAAAATCCTAATGCTCTCTACTGAGATACCTTCCTCAACTGCTGCTGAAGGAAAAATCCTATTTTCCAAGTCAGGTTCGTTCAAATCTGATTGGATCAAGAGGAATATTTCAAAAAATTTTTCTCTTAGATCCAAATCAAATATGAGACTCTTCAGATCTAATTTTATCAATTTGATAAACTAAAATAAAATAAAATAATTAAATCTAATATAATTATACCTTTATTATGGGTAATCCTATTACCCTATGATGATCTCGATATTTGCTTGAGGTTCTGGATGTAGCCACGCAAGTGCTTGGCCTCTAGCAATATCCACTTAGGCAGGATCTAGAGATCTTCTCCTTCTCAATCTTTGCTTCAAAAATCAAATCTAGATCTGATCTTGAAGATCCTCAAAATGCCTTTTGAAGATCAACTGTTGTCTCTTGCAGTAGTGCTGCCTTCTTCCATTTCTGTGGCCTTTCTCTTGCTTGGATCGCACCAAACTCGAGCCCAAAAAGTTTTGTAGGTGGAAAGGAGAGAGAGGACCTAAAGGTGGCATGCAGAGGAAGGGATAGAATCCTTGTAGCATGGGCAAACGGTAGAACCTCTCAATCCTAGGCGCAGACAGGGTTTATATAGACCCTGCTGCGCCATGCAGTGCCACATCATCTTGGCCAATCATGGCTCTTTGTGCAATCAAATCTAAATCTGATTGGTAGAATGACTTCATCTGATCCAATCAGATTAAAGTCCCTCACAAACCTTCTTAGGTGGCGCCAAGACTAGTCAAAGAGGAGTCTTTGGCACCACCCAAGTTGAAAGCATGAAGCAACTGGAGTCCCATCTGTATAGGACTCCAGGCGTGATCCTCATGGGGCGCACGCCTCCCTAGGTGTATGCCCCCTTCCTTTCTACTTTTTAGTAGGAGGACAAATCCCCATGTTCTCTCCTATGGGTGCATGACACATGGGCAGATGTCTAAGTATCAAAGGTCAACATTTGACCAATGTCTAAGGACAAGATTTAGTTGGTGACAAAAAATGGCAGGTATTGTCTCAAATTTATGTCATAAATTAAGACAATCCTTTTCTGACCTAGACAAGCTCTAGTCAGATCAAGTAAAGATTTCTAAGTGAGCTCAAATACATTTGGCTCAGTCGAGACAAGCTTTAATGATTGTTGAAGGAGAACATTAGGCTCAATTATCTGCTAGCATGATTTCCTTGAACCTAATTGAATCTTATTCAAATCAATTGAACTAGGTTAGTCCAATTGATGATATGCAGATCCAAATGCTTATTTGTATGACCTAACTAGGTTTAGTTTTGTATGGTAATGGGATACGTCACGATCTCTATCATCGACATCATTGAAACATCTTCCAATGGATCAAAACTTTTTTGATTCAGACAACTAGTATGATCGATCATCCAAATCATTCTAATTGCTTCCAAAATCCATCAGTGAAACCTAGCAGCATATGGTGGCAACCCATCAAAACATAAAATGAACCTCTCGGTGCAATTACCTATGTGATTATGTTCCTCTATCTTGATCCCTGATCGAATTAGGGTTAAGGTGATCTCGTCAAACCCTAATTTCCATCATATGAATTAATCATTCGATTCAAGTCCAATATGAAAACCCTAATAGAAACTCTTTCTATTATTTCACTCTACCATGGCCATGGGCTTATGGACTTGATTCTCATGATCATCATAGGGCTACTCCTCATCTACCAAGATAGATTGATTCCCTATTGATGCAATCCAATTCCTACAATGAACATGTTATAGCCAACATACACCTAAGGATTTCGAATGGCTAAGAGACTGAGTTATGGTGTAGTCAAACTATAACACCCTCAAGGATGAACTGTCGATGCACCTCAGGTCAAAGAACTAGACACACCACTGCAGCATCGAACTAGTCATTGACGAGAAGGTAGACTTCCTCATGATTGCTCGAGATGGTCACGCTCAGTGCCCTCATTCTCTAACGAGTACCTGTACTCTTACTTTGGTGTGTCTACATCATAGACTCAAGACTCATCTATCCTAAAAAAGTGATCATAGATCAACCTTCCAGATCAATCACCATCTTCATGATGATCCTACGATCGGGAGCATTTTATGACTTAATAGTAAAAATTTATGTCTTAAATTTTCAACTCTTGAAAATATGAACTATCATGACCATTAATTCAAGGGATGTATCATAGACACTTTCAAATATATATTGTGATAGAAAATAACCCATTTTATTATTTATAGTCAAAATTATAATTTTGCCCTTAGATGTGTATTATAAGTGTCAGTCAATTCTGGCTTCTAGGACACACATATCTAACAAACTCCCACTTGACCTAAAGTCAATTGGGTATAAATCTAAGTCCCATCTTCTCAAGGTGGGTTTCCATTTTCTGCTGGCCCAATGATTTTGTGAGTGGGTCTGCCACATTGTATGCGGAGTTAACTCTCTTGACCTCAACATAATCTTTCTTGAGATAATCGAGGATGAGATGGTTGAGATGGTATCATCGCTCGATGTGCTTCGATTTTTGGTGAGACCTTGGCTCCTTAGCAAGGGCTATGGCATCATTGTTGTCATAGTACAGAGGAATGGCATCCGATGGCATTACTCCAATCTCTTCGGCAAATTTCTTATACCAGAAGTCCTCCTTCACTGCTTCTGATGCAGCGATGTATTCTGCTTCCATGATGGAATCTGCTATCATTGTTTGCTTGGAACTCTTCCAACTGATAACACCACCATTATACACAAACAGACTCCCAAATGTTGACTTTCGATCATCTATATCGGACATAAAATCCGAGTCTATATATCCCTGGATTTGGAGTTCTTCATTACCAAAAATCAACAATATATCCTTAATTTTTCTCAAGTACTTAAGGATATATTTCATAGAAGTCTAATGTTCTTCACCTGAATTCAACTGTTATCTGCTCGTGATACTCACAGCATGGGCTATATCAGGTCGTGTACATAACATGGCATACATGAGGCTCCCTATTACTGAAGCATAAGGGATCTTACTCATATGTTCAATCTCCTCAGATGTGTTGGGACACATTTTCTTGGAGAGATTAATGCCATATCTGAAGGGTACCAATCCTCTCTTTGAGTTTTTCATGCTAAACCTCTTTAACATTTTCTCTATGTACATCTTCTGTGAAAGACCTAGCATCCTATTTGATCTATCTCTATAGACATTGATTCCTAGAATGAAGGATGCTTCTTCTAGGTCTTTCATAGAGAATTCTTTAGATAACCACATTTTAACTGTACTCAACATGGGAATATCATTTCCAATAGGGAGGATATTATCTACATACAGCACAAGAAAGATAATAGCGCTCCTACTGATCTTTTTGAAAACACATGGTTCCTCCTCATTTTTGACAATATCAAATAATTTGATCGTAACATTAAAACAAGTATTCCAGCTCCAAGATGCTTGCTTAAGTCTATATATGGACTTTTGCAGCTTGCATACTTTACGATCAGCGTCACTGGATGTGAAACCTAGCGACTGTTCCATATAAATATCTTCCTCAAGGTATCCGTTTAAGAATATCATTTTTATGTCCATTTTCCATATTTCATAATTGAAATAAGCTGCAACAGCAAGCAATGTATGATTGAATTTTAGCATAGCTACTGGAAAAAAGGTATCCTGATAGTCAATGCCTTCACGTTGACTATAATCTCTTGCCACTAGCTTTGAATGTCTTCACATTCTCATCTACACCAATCTTTCTCTTGTAGATCCATTTACACCCAATAGGTACTATACCTTTTAGTGGATCTACCAAGATCCAGACTTGGTTTGATAGCATCGAGTCAATTTCTAACTTCATTGCCTCTAACCACTTTTGAAGTCGATATCCGATATCGCCTCATCATAGGTTTTGGGATCACCATGAACCCCATTACCTACAAGGAACGTTTTCTCTACTTCCTCTGAAATAGTACCTAAGTATCTCTTAGGAGGACGAAAAATCTTTTTCGATCTATGAGGTGGAGGAGGTAGTGATTGTATTGGCTTAACCTGATTTGGTTCCACGGGGTCCTTAGCTTATTGCTCTTGTGAGACTTTCTTCTCGAGCATGATCTGCTTTCTAATGCCGCTATCTTGAATAAACTATTTTTCAAGAAAGATGGCATGCCGACTCATAATCACATTGTGGTCTTCTAGAATGTAGAAATAATATCCTAATGATTCTTTAGGATATCCTATAAATTGAGCTCTAAAGGATCTATAGTCTAACTTGTCTGCTTGTTGTGTTTTGACATGAGGCGGACATCCTTAAATTCTGAGATGACTCAGACTTGGTTTCTTACCATGCCATATCTCATACGGTGTGGTAGGAATGGTTTTAGATGGAACCCTATTTAGTAAATATGTAGCAGTTAACAGACTATATCCCTAGAGAAAATTAGGAAGGTCTATGAAACTCATCATGGATCGAACCATATCTAATAGGATCCGGTCCCTCCATTCTGAAACCCCATTGAGTTGAGGTATTCCAGGTGGAGTCCATTGAGAGACCATACCATTTTGCCTAAGATAGTCTCAAAATTCCTAACTAAGGTATTCACCTCGATCTGATCGAAGAACCTTAATGGGTTTTCCAGTTTGCTTTTCGACTTCATGTCTAAATTTCTTAAACTTTTCAAAGGCTTCAGACTTGTGTCTCATAAGATACATGTACCCATACCGAGATAAATCATCGATAAAGGTTATGAAGTAATCAAAGTTGCCTCTAGCCTAATACATCAAATGGGCCGCACACATTAGTATGTACTAAGGCAAGTAGATCCGTGGCCCTTTACCCATGTCCTACAAAAGAAAGTTTAGTCATTTTGCCATGAAGACATGATTCACAAATTGGATATGACTCGAAAGACAACAGATTCAATAGTTCAATTTTCTCCAATTTGTTAACCCTATCTTTTGCTATATGACCTAAGCCTTAGGTGCCATAGATACCTATCATTTGGACTATCCCTAGGATCATTTTATGGCATTTACATTTTGCTCGATAGTTAAAGACAAATACATCAATATGTAATTGATAAGAGATCATTAATAAGAAAATCATTTGCAATTTTATTTCTTTCATGAAGAGATATGTTACAATGGTCCTTAAGATAAGGTAATCACATAGCCTTCTTCTGCTAAAACATGAAACAGAAATCAAATTCCTGCTTGCTGTAGGCACATAATAACAGTCTTTCAAATACTAAATCTAAAGCCAGATGGTAAGTCGAAGAGGGTAGGTTCCCACGACCACTGCAGCAACTCTTGCTCCATTTTCGATGCATAGGATCATGTCTCCATCCCTCAGCCTCCTGCTATCCTCAAGACCCTGCATAGAAGTGCACAAATGAGCACTAGAACTAGAGTCAAGCACCTAACTAGATGTAGAAGAAAACGTAAGGTTAGATTCAATAATGAGCGTACCACCAAAAGGACCTGTCTCCTTCTTATTCTTTAGGGTGGCCAGGTATGTAGGGTAGTTTCGCTTCCAGTGGCTATCAGTATTTTAATGAAAATACTTTTCTTTATTAGCGGCCTTCTTCTTCAGCTCAGCCTTCTTTTACTTACCACCTTCCGCCTTCTGCCTTTTCACAGACTTTTTCTTCTTTCCAAAAGATTTTCACTTGGAAGAAGTCCATTCCATAACAAGTACTGAGCCTTTAGAATCTTTCATAGAAAGCTCAGCAATAACCAGCATATTTATAAGCTCGACCAGAATATTCTGAAGTTTAAGCATATGGTAGTTTATGATGAACTGTCCATATGCATCAGTCAAGGATTGCAGAATTATATCATTCTGTATATCTTGGTCTAACTTCACTTTGAGCTTCTCAAGCTCTTCTAAGTTCTTGATCATCATCAAACAATGATCTTGGACTGACTACCCATCATGCATTTTAGCCTTAAATAGTCATTTAGTGACCTAATATTTGGCTGCACGACTCTGTTCACCAAACAACTCTTGCAGGTGAGCCAACATTTGATGGATAGTCTTGATATCTTCATGTTGGCACTGAAGCTAATCAGACATCAAGCCCAACATGTAGTATCCGACCCTTTTATCTTCATCCATCCATTTATCAAGAGACGCTCTCTGTTTAGTGGATGGATGGGCTGGTAAGGTGGAGGAATCCTGATCTAATACATCAGTGAACTTCTTAGAATCCAAAATAATTTTGAAGTTCCAGAGCCAATTCTTATAATTGGGTCTGGTCAGTCTATTGGTGTTAAGGATACGAGCTAGTAGATTAGATGCAGACATTTTTTTTTTCTATAGAGAATCAAAGTTTCTAGTTAGACCATATAATTAAGACTTGACCAATTTATTTAGGGATTTGATTTTTAAATAAATTAGCTTCTACTTTTCTTTGGATCCCTAGGCTCCCTCTGTAGAGATGCAAAAATCTCCATGATTAATGATTTCTAGTGGGTGGCGCAGTCCCACCAACTGACTCATCACCTCACCTAATAGTTATTAGTGATGGGTTAGCCAATGAGTGAACAACTCTTGTCCAGTGATTCTCTAATCATGGTGCACCCAGGCTTGGTCTCTAATTCATGAATCTTACCATGCCCGAAATATTGATTCACTCCTTAGTTAAGTCAGACCCACCATTTGCATAGATTGAATTCTTAATTGGGTATCTCACTGTATCTAGAATATTGAGCGTAATCCATCCTCCAGCCCATAGCATCCAATGCCTAATAGACATGATTGTGTCTTTTCAGTGCAACTGAACCACTATGACCAGCCAAGAACAATCAACCCCGAGAAAGACCCGCATATCCATAATGGTGGAAGATCTTAGACTTAATCTTTTTTTAGAAAGATTTGATTGAGGTCTCTTTAAACTTAACTTGACATTGTCATAACCATTATGACTAACCTAGTGGCATGAGTCTAGTCAGATTATTAGCCATCTTAGATTAGGACTGAGCTGACAAATATGGCTAGATAAGTGAGACCGATGGAAGGGATATGCCATTAACTCGATAAGAACGTATTCGAGTCGAGTAGCTTCCAAGTAAAAACCAGTCGATCGTATCTACTAAACTTATCTTAGACACTAAATTGTTGATCCAGAACCAATCGGATTAGCCTACAATCCAGACTCTAACCACTAAGCCTAATTAGGTCTTAACTTGATCGATCACTCATGTGACTTGATCTTAACCCAGACTTAATCCTATTAGGCTGGTCAATTTAAGCACTCTTAATCTCATCTAACCGACTCTTGATTTGGTTTGATCAACTGCTAGACCTAATTAAGCTACTCAAGCCCAAACCCAATTTTATGAATATGTCTTAGATCTAAAAATTCTCAATTTTAAATCTAATATATTTTATAATCTTAATTTTTAGTTAAGTTTATGATTCATAAATAAAACATGTAAATAAAATTCTAGGTTTCAGGATCTAGGATTTTGTAGAAAATAAGTTTTTGATTTTTGATTAAGGATGAATGCGTAGCATCCCTACACATCATAAGAACACCCCATTGAATGGAAGAAGAGGGTCATTAAATTCTTCTTTATTCTTATGACTGGACAGCCAAGGAGAATGTCTTAATCAAAAATATGATGAATCTATAAAATAGTTAGATCTACATCATATCTCACATATAAAAACTGATCTAACTTAAAAACATGTTTTGCATACATCTCATGTATCATATCATGCATGTTTTCAGATCTAAATTATCTCATAAATATCTAAAAAATAAAATTTAAATTTGATCATATCAAATTAAATTTATTTAAGACAACTTTGTAGATCTATTCTACAAATAGTCTAAACATGCATCAATCATATCTCATAAAATTAAATAAATTTATTTTATATTTTTTAGATCTAATTATAATATTTATAATATCAAAAAGTAATAAATAAATATGTTTAAAAATTAAAATTAATCAAATAAAAATTATGATGATGTTAGACTACACGTAGAATAATTCTATTCCTAGTCTAGACATGCATCTCATACATCTTAGATCTAAATTATTTTATTTTAATTTTTTGATTTTAGATCTAATCACATCTCATGTGACATCAAAAATTATCTAATTATCATATCAAAATTAATATAAAATTAGATCTAATAAATTTTGAAAAACCTAGCTCTGATACCAGTTGAAGGAAAAATCCTATTTTTTGGGTTAGGTTCATTCAGATCTGATTGAATCAAGAGGGATACCTCAAAAATTTTGGCTCTTAGACCCAAATCAGATATGAGACTCTTTAGATCTAATTTTTTTAGTCTAATAAAATAAAATAAATTAAATTAAATTAAATATAATTTAATTATACCTTTATTATGGGTAATCCTATTACCCTGTGATGATCTCGATGTTTGCCTGAGGTTCTGGATGTAGCCACGCAAGCGCCTAGCCTCTACTGGTGTCCACTCGAGTAGGATCTGGAGATCCTCTCTTTCTCAATCTCTGCTCCAAAAATTTGATCTGGATCTGATCTTGAAGGTCTTCAAAATGCCTTTTGAAGATCAGCTGTTATCTCTTATAGCAGTGCTGCCTTCTTCCTTTCTTATGGCCTTTCTTTTGCTTGGATCGCACCAAACTCAGGCCCAAAAAGTCATAGATGTAGATAGGAGAGAGAGGACCTAAAGGTGGCATTGAGAGGGAGGGACAGAAGCCTTGTGGCATGGGCAAAGGGTAGAACCTCTCAATCCTAGGTGCAGATAGGGTTTATATAAACCCTACTATGCCATGCAGTGCCACATCATCCCGACCAATCATGGCTCTTTATGCAATCAGATCTAAATCTGATTGGTAGGATGACTTCATCTGATCCAATCAGATTAGAGTCTCGTACAAACCTCCTTTGGTGCCACCAATACTGATTAAAGAGGACTCTTTGGTGCCACCCAAGTTGAAAGCATGAAGCAGCTAGAGTCCCATCTGTATGGATCTCCAGGCATGATCCTCATCTCCTTTTCTACTTTTTAGCAGGGGGACAAACCACCATGTTCTCTCCTATTGGTGCATGACACATGGGTAGATGTCTAAGTGTCAAAGGTCAATATTGGACCAAAGTCCAAGGACAAGATTTACCAGGTGATGGAAAATGGCAGGTGTTGCCTCAAATTTATCTCATAAATTAAGACAATCCTTTTCTAACTTGGACAAGCTCCAGTTAGACTAAGTAAAGGTTCTTGAGTGAGCCCAAACATATTTGGCTCAGTCGAGACAAGCTTTAATGATTGTTGAAGGAGAACATTAGGCTTAATCGTGTGCTAACACAATTTTCTTGAACCTAATTGAATCTTATTCAAATCAACTGAACTTGGTTAGTCCAATTGATGATATCCATATCCAAACCCTTATTTGTGTGACCAAGTTAGGTTCAGTTTCATATGGTAATGGGATACATCACAATCTCTATCATCGACATCATCAAAACACCTTCCGATGGATCAAAATCTTTTTGATTCAGATAACTAGTATGATCAATCATCAAAATCATTCTAATTAATCCTAAAATCCACCAGTGACACCCAGCAGCATATGGTGGCAACCCATCAGAACTAAAAATGAACCTCTCAGTGTAGTTACCAATGTGATTAAGTTTCTCTATCTTGAGCCCTAATCGGATTAGGGATAAGGTGATGTCGTCAAATCCTAATTTTCGTCATATGAATTAATCATTCGATTCAAATCCAATGTGAAAATCCTAATAGAAACTCTTTCTATTATTTCACTCTGCCATGGCCATGGGCTTATAGACTTGATTCTCATGATCATCACAGGACTGCTCCTCATCTACTGAGGTAGATAGATCCCCTATTGGTGCAATCCAATTCCTATAATGAATATGCTATAGCCAACATACACCTTAAGATTCCGAATAGCTAGGAGATCAAGTTATGGTGTAGTCAAACTATAACATCCTTAAGATGAATGGTTGATGCAGCTTAGGTCAAAGAACCAGACACACCACTACAACTTCGAACCAGTCATCGATGAGAAGGTAGACTTCCTCGTGACTGCTTGAGATGGTCATGCTCAGTGCTCTCGTTCTCTAACAAGTATCTATACTCTCGCTTCGATGTCTCTACAACATAGACTCAAGACTCATCTATCCTAAAGAAATGATCGTACACCAATCTTTCGCATCAATCACCATCCCCATGCTGATCCTACGGTCGGAAGCATTTTATGTGTTAATAATGAAAATTTATATCTTAAATTTTTAACTCTTGAAAATATTAACCATCATTACCATTAACTCAAGAGATGTATCACAGACACTTTCAAATACACATTGTGATAAAAAATAATCTATTTTATTATATATAGTCAAAATTATAGTTTTGCCGTTAGATTTGTATTACAAGTGTCAGCCAATTCTGGCTTCTAGGGCACACATATCTAACATCTGCATCGTCCAGCCTCTCTCAGCCCTGCATCTTCAGGAAGTGCTACTACAGCACTCGAATGCTTTCTGCCTTGTCCACCATCATACACCTTAATTTTTTTACTAAGATTGATCGGTAAATCATTCATCCAAACCTTCCACCTCAGGAAAATTTTTTTTCATTAATCCTCTCAGCCTCCACCTTCAACCCACTGCTCCTAGTTGGCCAAACCACAACAATAAAAAAGGTAGATCAGGGACATACCATAGAATACTCATGCAGATTCCTAGTTTCATCCTCTATGACTTCTCCTTCACTTTCACGCACCATCAAGCTTTGATACCAATTGTAAGGAATCCAGTATCACTCTGATACCAATTGTTGGTGCATTATCCTAGCATCACATAGCTCTAATGCCATGTTGCAGAAGCCCCTGATCTTTAGCATAGACCTTAGGAGATCTTCGACGTTCTCTAAGGTAGCATATCATAGATCCATCACCTAAATCTATGTTGGGGCACGTCCCTCCTTAGGTTTGAGGGAGGTGCCCCCTCTCTCTAGGGCTTCTTCAGGAATCAAGGGCAACTACTCAAGAGAGAAGAGAGAAGAGATGTTGAAGGGAGAAAAGCTCTGTAATTGATTACCCCTTTCTTTTTTTTTTTTTGAAAATCCTTATACAACCAATGTATCTATACATAGCCATTAAGCTCGACCAAAAATATTCCTAGCTAACCCAATACATGAAAGCACTCATCGAGCCCATGTATACCCATGTCTTTCATGCTCTCATCCTCCGAATTTAAGCCTAACCCATACATGAGTTAGCCCCCTTAAGACCTCCTAAATCAGGCCTTAAGACCCCTAGGATAAGTTTTCATCCGACCCCAAACAGACCCTCACATTTCTTTGCCCATGGACTGAGCTGGCTCAGACTGAGCCAACTAACTTGAGACTAGGTAGGCTCAGTTTTAGACTGAGCCGACCTAGTTGCGTGCCATGCTGCAGTCCTGAATGTACTCCTCTCTACTTCGCATGTCCTTTAAGACTTAGCCAATCTAGTTTCAGACTGAGCTGTTTAACCTGTAGAAATGATCCTTTCTACAGTCTTGATTTTTTGGCTTTGGTTTCTTGCTCCACGTTGAATCTTAGGTCTTTGAATCACTAACCAAGCCCCTAGAATCCTCGGAGCAAACACCCTGGCTCCTACCGTGGCCTACCAATTCTTGGGAGCACCATCAATCCTCACAGCTCTTTCTCCTAATATGAGTCGAACATTATCTTGATGGAGTCTTGAAATATTTTCCAACCTTCAGATCATGATTGCAACCCTCCATAGCTGCTGAATCCTATGGTCCATGCACAACTCCCATAGACCCCTTGGATTAATCATTATCCAAGTTCAAATAGAAAACCTCATCTTGTTCTATTCATTTTCGTTAAGCCACTCTATCAGGGGTCAGGCTAGCTCGACTGCATCTCGCTCAAACTCCTACTTTCTATCTACCTAAGATAGCTGGCTTGGCTGTGTTTTGAGCTGACTCGATCTTAGTTCGAGCCGACTCGACCCTGTATTCGAGCTAGCTTGATTGCTTACTAGTACTAATTCTTCACTACTGTGGATCAAATTTGAGGTGTCAAATTCTAACATAACCTTGATAAGGATCCTCACCTATGTCATGATGAGGTCCTCCTTTTATTCTCGACATAGTTAACCTCCTATTTAAGAATCAAAGTCCTTCAGTCCCTCATAAGGATCTTCACCCATGTCATAAAGAGGTCCACCTTCTATTCCTAACGTGGAATGGCTTTTACCCATGTTAGGATGAGGTTCACCTCATATTCTTAATAAGGTTGCCAAGGCACAAAAAAGCTATTAAGAGGCCATTCCCCATTACCTCCTATTTATGAATCGGAGGCCTTCAATCCCTTATGAGGGTCCTCGCCTACATCAGGACAAGGTCCACCTCCTATTCCTAAGGTGGGATGGCTTTTATCCTTATTAAAATTAGGTCTAGCTTCTATTCCTAACAAGGTTGCTGGGGCATAAAAGGACTATTGATAGAGCCTCTCCCTATTACCTCATGTTTAAAAATTAGAGGCCTTCAATCCCTCGCAAGGATCATCATCCACATCAAGATGAGGTCCACCTCCTATTCCTAACATGGGATGGCTTCTATCCTTAGTAGGATGAGATCCACCTATTTCTAACAAGATTGCTGGGGCACAAAAGGGCTGCTAAGAGGGTCTCTCCCTATTACCTCCTATTTAAGAATCGAAGGCCTTCAATCCCTTATAAGGATCTTTGTGAAGGAAAATCTTGATTTCTCGGATCAGGTTCGTTCAAATCTAATTGAATCGAGAGGCATATTTTAAAAATTTTCTCTTAGATCCTAATCAGATCTGACACTTTGCAGATCTAATTTTATGATCTAAAAAATAAGAAAATAAAATTAAATTAATTTTGAATTAATTTTATCTTGATTCAGGATAATCTGATTATCCGTTGATGATCCTACCGAAGCCCTGAGGTTCTGGATTTAGCCATGCAAGCGCCTGGCCTCTACTGGTATCCACTCAGGCTAGATCTGGAGATCTTCTCTTTTTCTTTCTTTTCACCAAAAATTAGATCTAGATCTGATTTGGAGGATCTTCAAAACTTCTTCTAAAGATCACCCATCATCTCTGCAGCAGTGCTGCCTTCTTCCTTTTTCGTCAGCCTTTTCTTGCCTAACTCGCACTAATCTGAAGGCCCAACTTTCTTGGGCATGGAGAGAAGAGAGAGGGCCATATGGTGGCATGGAGAAGAGAGAGCGGCAGCCTTGGGGCATGGCTAAGAGGAGGGAAGCTTAGAAGTGGGCACAGATAGGGTCTTTTTATAGACTCTACTGTGCCATGCAGTGCTGCATCATCGCTACCAATCATGTTGCTTCATACAATCAGATCTAAATCTGATTGGTGGGATGACATCTCCTGATTCAATCAGATGAAAGAACCACAGGTTCATTCTTAGATGGCACCTAGGACTAGTCAAAGTAGATACCCAAGGGCCACCTAAGTAGAAACCAAGAAGCAACTTGGAGTCCCATCCGTATGGGACTCCAGCATCCCTATCCATGGGCGCACGCCATCCTAGGCGTGCACCCCCTTATTTCCAATTTCAAGAGAGGGGACAAGCCACTATCTACTCTCCAATAAGTGCATGACACATGGGCAGATATCCAAGGGTCAAAGGTCAATGTTTGACCAAGTCAAAGTACAAGAATTAGTAGGTGACGAAAAATGGCAGGTATTGTCTCAAATTTATCTCATAAATTAAGACAATCCTTTTCTGACATGGACAAGCTCTAGTCAGACCAGGTAAAGGTACCTGAGTGAGCACAAACTCATTTGACTCAGTCGAGATAACTTTTAATGATAGAAAAAGGAGAACGTTAGGCTCAATCGTGTGCTAGCACGATTTTCTTGAACCTAATTGAATCTTATTCAAATCAATTGAACTGGGTTAGTCCAATTGATGATATCCAGATCCAAATCCTTGTTTGTGTGACCCAGTTAGGTTCAAGTTCTGTATGGTAATGGGATATGTCATGATCTCCATCATCGACATCATCGAAACTCCTTTCGATGGATCAGAACTCTTCTGATTCAGACAACTTAGAATGATCGATCATCTAAATCATTCTAATTGCTCCCAAAATCCACCAGTGACACCTAGCAGCATATGGTGGCAACCCATCAAAACTGAAAATGAACCTCTCGGTGCAGCTACTTGTGTGATTAAGTTCTTCTATCTTGAGCCCCGATCAGATTAGGGTTAAGGTGAACTCGTCAAACCCTAATTTCTATCATATGATTTAATCATTCGATTCAAGTCCGATGTGAAAATCTTAATAGAAACTCTTTCTATTATTTCACTCTGCCATGGCCATGGGCTTATGGACTTGATTCTCATGATCATCATAGGGCTGCTCCTCATCCACCGAGGTAGATAGATTCCATCTTGGTGCAATCCAATTCCTACAATGAACATGCTATAGCCAACATACACCTCAGGTTCCGAATGGCTAGGAGACCGAGTCATGGTGTAGTCAAACTATAACACCCTCAAGGTGAACTGCCGATGCACCTCAGGTCAAAGAACCAGACACACCACTGCAGCATCGAGTCAGTCATCGATGAGAAGGTAGACTTCCTTATGACTACTCGAGGTGGTCACGCTCAGTGCCCTCGTTCTCTAACGAGTACCTATACTCTCGCTCCGTGTCTCTACACCATAGACTTAAGACTCATCTACTAATGAAAGCGATTGTACACCTAACCTTTCGGATCAATCACCATCCTCATGATGATCCTACGGTCAGGAGCATTTTATGAGTTAATAATGAAAATTCATGTCTTAAATTTTCAACTCTTGAAAATATGAATTATCATTACCATTAACTCAAAGGATGTATCACAGACACTAAATACATTATGTGATAGAAAATAATCCATTTTATTGATATCAAAATTATAATTTTGCCCTAAGTGTATTAGCCAAGTGTCAGCCTCTGGCTTCTCACTTATCTAACAATCTCCCACTTATCCTGCCAATTGTACAAGGTAAGTCCCATGTCTGAGGACTTCGATCTCTATGGCCAACGGCTTTATAAGTGGCCTCCACTTCGTAGTTGCTTCTTGCTCAATAAGCTTTCCAAGGATAATCGCTAGACTGTATGTTTGCTTGGAACTCTTCCAACTGACAGCTCCACCATTGCACACAAACAGACTTCCAGATGTCGACTTTCGATCATCTACATCGGACATAAAATCCGAGTCTGTGTATCCCTGGACTTGGAGTTCTCCATTACCAAAGACCAACATATCCTTAGTTCTTCTTAAGTACTTAAGGATACATTTCACAGAAGTCCAGTGTTCTTCACCTGGATTTGACTGATATCTGCTTGTGACACTCACAGCATGGGCTATATCAGGTCGTGTACATAGCATGGCATACATGAGGCTCCCTATTGCAGAAGCATAAGGGATCTTGCTCATGCATTCTATTTCCTCAGGTGTGCTGGGGCACATCTTCTTGGAAAGATGAATGCCATGTCTGAAGGGTATTAAATCCCCTCTTAGAGTTTTCCATACTAAACCTCTTTAGTACTTCCTCTATGTACATCTTCTGTGAAAGTCCTAGCATCCTATTCGGTCTATCCTATAGACCTTAATTCCTAGAATAAAGGATGCTTCGCCTAGGTCTTTCATGGAGAATTCTTTAGACAACCATATTTTAACTGATGGTCAACATGGGAATATCATTCCCAATAAGGAGGATGTCATCCACGTACAATACGAGGAAGACAACAGCGCTCCCACTGACCTTTTTGAAGACACATGGTTCCTCCTCATTTTTGATGAAACCAAATATTTTGATCACATCATTAAAATGAGTATTCCAGCTCCGAGATGCTTGCTTAAGTCCATATATGGACCTTTGCAGCTTGCAAACCTTGTGATCAGTATCACTGGATGTGAAACCTAGCGGCTGTTCCATATAGATATCTTCCTCAAGATATCCATTTAAGAATGCCATTTTTACATCCATTTGCCATATTTCATAATCGAAATAGGCTGCAACAGCAAGCAATGTGCGGATGGATTTTAGCATAGCTACTGACGAAAAGGTATCCTGATAGTCAATGCCTTCGCATTGACTATAACTTTTTGCCACTAATCTAGCCTTGAATGTCTCCACATTCCCATCTGCACCAATCTTTCTCTTGTAGATCCATTTACACCCAATAGGTACTATACCTTCTGGTGGATCTACCAAGGTCCAGACTTGGTTTGAGTGCATCGAGTCAATTTCTGACTTCATTGCCTCTAGCCATTTTTCAGAGTCGATATCTGATATCGCCTCGTTATAGGTTTTGGGATCATCACCATGAACCCCATTACCTATGAGGAACATTTTCTCTACATCCTCTAAAATAGTACCTAAGTACCTTTCAGGGGGATGGAAAACTCTTTTCGATCTACGAGGTGGAGGAGGTAGTGTATGGATTGGCTCAACCTGATTTGGTTCCATTTGGTCCTTAGCTCATTGCTCTTGTGAGACTTTCTCATCAAGCTTGATCTGCTTTCCAATGCCGCTATCTTGAATAAACTATTTTTCAAGAAAGATGGCATGTCGACTCACAATCACATTGTGATCTTCTGGAATGTAGAAATAATATCCTAATGACTCTTTAGGATATCCTATGAATCGAGCTCTAAAGGACCTAAAGTCTAACTTGTCCGCTTGTTGTCTTTTGACATGAGCCGGACAACCCCAAATTCTGAGATGACTCAGACTTGGTTTCTTACCATGCCATATCTCATACGGTGTGGTAGGAATGGTTTTAGAAGAAACCCTATTCAGTAAGTATATTGCAGTTAACAAACAGTATCCCAAAGAAAATCAGGAAGGTCTATGAAGCTCATCATGGATCGAACCATATCTAATAGGATCGATTCCTCCATTCTAAAATCCCATTGAGTTGAGGTGTTCCTGGTGGAGTCCATTGAGAGACTATGCCATTTTCTTGAGATGTCTAGGAATCCCGCTAAGGTATTCACCCCTCGATCTGATGAAGAACCTTAATGTTTTTCAATTGTTTTCTACTTCATGTCTGAATTCTTTGACTTTTCAAATTTAGATTGTTCTCATAAGATACACATACCATACCTAATAAATCATCGTAAAGGTATGAAGTAGAAATTTCTCTAGCCGGCACATTCAAAGGGCCGCACACATCTGTATGTACTAGGGCAAAAGATCTGTGGCCCTCTCCCCATGTCCTACAAAAGGAGTTTAGTCATTTTGCCTTGAAGACAGAATTCACAAATTGATATGACTCGAAAGTCAATAGACTCAATAGCCATTTTTCTCCAATTTGTGACCCTATCTTCTGCATATGCTAATCTAGTGCCATTATCTATCATTTGGACATCCCTAGTCGTTGGCATTCACATTTTGCAAATAGTTAACAGTACATCAAAGCTGATAAAGATCATTAATAAGAAAACTATTTGCATTTATTTCTTTCATAAAGAATGTTATAATGGTCCTTAAAGAATTAAAGGCAAGAAATAGAAATCAAATTCCTGCTAGCTGTAGCACATAATAACAGTCTTTTAATACTAAGTCTAAACAGATGTAATCGAAGAGGTATGTTCCACCTGGTAGCAACTCTTCTCCATTTTGATGCAGGATCATCTCCATCCCTCACCCTGCTATCCTCAAGACCCTGCATAGAAGTGCACCGATGAGCACTAGAACCAGAGTCAATCACCCAACTGGATGCAGAAAAAACCTAAGGTAGACTCAAACGAGCATACCTCCAGAAACCTGCCTCTTTTCTTAGTTGCCAGTAGTAGGCAGTCTGCTTTCAAGGCCGTCTTGTTGCAATGGAAAACACTTCTTGTCTTTGCCTTCTTCAGCCTTTTTCTTCTTTTCTCAGACTTCTTTTTCTTCTTTTCCAAAAACTTTCTCTTGAAAAGTC
>QRFJ01001315.1:149724-285721 GCA_006176705.1 Cocos nucifera | reverse complement strand
TTCTGGATCTAGCCACGCAAGCGCCTGGCCTCTACCGGTATCCACTCGGGTTGGATCTGGAGATCCTCTTCTTCTCTATCACACCTCCAAAAATCAGATCTGGATCTGATCTGGAGGATCTTCAAAACTCTTTTGAAGATCTGCAGTCGTCCTTTTGCAGCAGCGCAGCCTTCTTGCTTTTGATCGCCTTTCCTTGATCTGAATCGCACCAACCTAAGTCCAAAACACTTTTGGACGTGGAGAGCAAGGGGAGAAGAGACTATGGCATGGAGAAGGAGGGGAGAGGCAGCCTTGGGGCGTGGGGTTTCTCAATTGAATTCATTCACTTAGGAATTAGGAGTTGGGCGCAGGGTCTTATTTATAGACCTCTTGTGATCCAACTCCTCTTCCTCTCAACCAATCACAACCCTTTGTGAAATCAGATCTAAATCTGATTGGTTGGAATAGAGACCCCTGGATTCCTCCTTAGAGGGTGCCTAAGACCAGTCAAACTGGATTCTTAGTAGAACTCTAATTGGAATCCAAAAAGGGAGGATGGAGTCCTTGTCCAACAAGGACTCCTAGGCGCCTCCTACTTGGGCTCACGCCACCCTTGGCGTGCGCCCTTCTCCTTGCCAGGTTCTGGCAGGGGGACAGGCCCCCACCAGCTCTCCAATAGGTGCATGACATGTGGTCAAAAGTCAAAGGGTCAATGGTCAACGTTTGACCAGTCAAAGGTAGACTTTTGACCAAAGTCAAAGAACAAGAAATGGCAGGTGACCAAAAATGGCAGGTAATGTCTTACAAATAAGACAACCTTATTCTGACTTGGACAACCTCCAGTCAGACCATATGAAGGCCTCTGATTGAGCACAAACTCCTTTGGCTCAGTCAGGACAACTTATTTATGATAGTAAAAGAAGAACGTTAGGTTCAATCGAGTGCTAGCACGATTTCCTTGAACCTAATTGAATCTCATTCAGATCAATTGAACTAGATCAGTTCAATTGATGATCACCAGATTCAAACCCTTGTTTGTGTGACCCAGTTAGGTTCAGTTCTGTATGGTAATGGGATATGTCATGATCTCTATCATCGACATCATCGAAACTCCTTTCGATGGATCAGAACTCTTCTGATTCGAACAGCTAGAATGATCGATCATCTAAATCATTCTAATTGCTCCCAAAATCCACCAGTGACACCTAGCAGTATATGGTGGCAACCCATCAGAGCTGAATGCGAACCTCTTGGTGCAGCTACCTGTGTGATTAAGTTCTTCTATCTTGAGCCCCGATCAGATTAGGGTTAAGGTGAACTCGTCAAACCCTAGTCTCTGTCATATGATGTAATCATTCGATTCGAGTCCAATGTGAAAATCTAAATAGAAACTCTTTCTATTATTTCACTCTACCATGGCCATGGGACTTCTGGACTTGATTCTCATGATCATCATAGGGCTGCTCCTCTACCACCGAGGTAGATAGATTCCATCTTGATGCAATCCAGTTCCTACAATGAACATGCTATAGCCAACATACACCTCAGGGTTCCATATGGCTAGGAGACCGAGTAATGGTGTAGTCAAACTATAACACCCTCAAGGTGAACTGCCGATGCATCTCAGGTCAAAGAACCAGACACACTACTGCAGCATCGAGTCAGTCATTGACGAGAAGGTAGACTTCCTAATGACTACTCGAGGTGGTCACGCTCAGTGCCCTCGTTCTCTAACGAGTACCTGTACTCTCGCTCCGGTGTCTCCACACCGTAGACTCAAGACTCATCTACTAAAGAGAAGCGATTCGTACACCAACCTTCCGGATCAATCACCATCCTCGTGATGATCCTATGGTCGGGAGCATTTTATGAGTTAATAATGATTATTCATGTCTTAAATTTTCAACTCTTGAAAATATGAATTATCATTACCATTAACTCAAAGGATGTATCACAGACACTAAATACACATATGTGATAGAAAATAACCCATTTTATTGATTATAGTCAAAATTATAATTTTGCCCCTAGAAGTGTATTACAAGTGTCAGCCAATTCTGGCTTCTAGGGCACATATATCTAACAATCTCCCACTTGTCCTAAAGCCAATTGGCTACAAGTCTAAGTCCCATCTTCTCAAGGTGGGCTTCGATCTTCTGCTGGCCCAACGGCTTTGTAAGTGGGTCTGCCACATTATCTGTGGAGTTGACTCTCTTGACCTCGACGTAACCTTTCTCGAGGTAATCGCGGATGAGGATGGTATCGCCGCTCAATGTGCTTGGATTTCTGGTGAGACCTCGGCTCCTTAGCAAGGGCTATGGCGCCATTGTTGTCGCAGTAAAGAGGAATGGCATCTGATGGCATTACTCCAATTTCTGCAGCAAACTTCTTGTACCAGAATGCTTCCTTTGCAGCCTCTGATGCAGCGATATATTCTGCTTCCATGGTGGAATCTGCTATCACAGTTTGCTTGGAACTCTTCCAGCTGACAGCTCCACCATTGCACACAAACAGACTTCCAGATGTCGACTTTCGATCATCTATATCGGACATGAAAGTCCGAGTCTGTGTATCCCTGGAACTTGGAGTTCTCCATTACCAAAGACCAACATCATATCCTTAGTTCTTCTCAAGTACTTAAGGATACATTTCACAGAAGTCCAGTGTTCTTCACCTGGATTTGACTGATATCTGCTTGTGACACTCACAGCATGGGCTATATCAGGTCGTGTACATAGCATGGCATACATGAGGCTCCCTATTGCAGAAGCATAAGGGATCTTGCTCATGCGTTCTATTTCCTCAGGTGTGCTGGGGCACATCTTCTTGGAAAGATGAATACCATGTCTGAAGGGTATTAATCCCCTCTTAGAGTTTTCCATACTAAACCTCTTTAGTACTTTCCTCTATGTACATCTTCTGTGAAAGTCCTAGCATCCTATTCGGTCTATCCCTATAGACCTTAATTCCTAGAATAAAGGATGCTTCACCTAGGTCTTTCATGGAGAATTCCTTGGACAACCACATCTTGACTGATGTCAACATGGGAATATCATTCCCAATAAGGAGGATGTCATCCACGTACAATACGAGGAAGACAACAGCGCTCCCACTGACCCTTTTGAAAACACATGGTTCCTCTTCATTTTTGATGAAACCAAACTTTTTGATCACATCATTGAAACGAGTGTTCCAGCTCCGAGATGCTTGCTTAAGTCCATATATGGACCTTTGCAGCTTGCAAACCTTGTGATCAGTATCACTGGATGTGAAACCTAGCGGCTGTTCCATATAGATATCTTCCTCAAGATATCCATTTAAGGAATGCCGTTTTCACGTCCATTTGCCATATTTCATAATCGAAATAGGCTGCAACGGCAAGCAATGTGCGGATGGATTTTAGCATAGCCTACTGGGGAAAAGGTATCCTGATAGTCAATGCCTTCGCGTTGACTATAACCTTTTGCCACTAGTCTAGCCTTGAATGTCTCCACATTCCCATCTGCACCAATCTTTCTCTTGAAGATCCATTTACACCCAATAGGTACTATACCTTCTGGTGGATCTACCAAGGTCCAGACTTGGTTTGAGTGCATCGAGTCAATTTCTGACTGCATTGCCTCTAGCCATTTCTCGGAGTCGATATCTGATATCGCCTCGTTGTAGGTTTTGGGATCATCACCATGAGCACCATTACCTATGAGGAACATTTTCCTCTACTTCCTCTGAAATAATACCTAAGTATCTTTCAGGGGGACGGGAAACTCTTTCCGATCTACGAGGTGGAGGAGGTAGTGTTCTTATTGGCTCAACCTGATTTGGTTCCAACTTGGTCCTTAGCTCGTTCTACTTGTGAGACTTTCTCATCAAGCTTAATCTGCTTTCCAATGCCGCTATCTTGAATAAACTATTTTTCAAGAAAGATGGCATGTCGACTCACAATCACATTGTGGTCTTCTGGAATGTAGAAATAGTATCCTAATGACTCTTTAGGATATCCTATGAATCGAGCTCTAAAGGACCTAAACTCTAACTTGTCCGCTTGTTGTCTTTTGACATGAGCCGGACAACCCCAAATTCTGAGATGACTCAGACTTGGTTTCTTACCGTGCCATATCTCATACGGTGTGGTAGGAACGGTTTTAGAGGGAACCCTATTCAGTAGATAAGATTGAAGTTAACAATGAATGTCCCCAAAGAAAATCAGGGAGGTCTGTGAAGCTCATCATGGATCGAACCATATCCAATAGAGTCCGATTTCTCCATTCTGAAACCCCGTTGAGTTGAGGTGTTCCTGGTGGAGTCCATTGAGAGACTATGCCATTTTCCTTGAGATAGTCTAGGAATTCCCGGCTAAGGTATTCACCTCCTCGATCTGATCGAAGAACCTTAATGGGTTTTCCAGTTTGTTTTTCTACTTCATGTCTGAATTCTTTGAACTTTTCAAAAGCTTCAGACTTGTGTCTCATAAGATACACATACCCATACCTAGACAGATCATCGGTAAAGGTAATGAAGTAGACAAAATTGCCTCTAGCCGGCACATCAAATGGGCCGCACACATCAGTATGTACTAGGGCAAGGAGATCTGTGGCCCTCTCCCCATGTCCAACAAAAGGGAGTTTAGTCATTTTGCCTTGAAGACAAGATTCACAAGTTGGATATGACTCAAAAGTCAATGGACTCAATAGCCCATTTTTCTCCAATTTGTTGATCCTATCTTCTGCTATATGACCTAATCTCAGGTGCCATAGATATCTGTCGTTTGGACTATCCCTAGGTCGTTTGGCATTCACGTTTTGCTCGATAGTTAGAACAGGTACATCAATATGTAGCTGATAAAGACCATTAATAAGGAAACCATTTGCAATTTTATTTCTTTCATAAAGAATGTTACAATGGTCCTTAAAGAAGGTGATCACATAACCTTCTTGTGCTAAGCATGAAACAGAAATCAAATTCCTGCTAGCTGCAGGCACATAATAACAGTCTTTCAAAACTAAGTCTAAACCAGATGGTAATCGAAGAGGGTATGTTCCCACGGCTACTGCAGCAACTCTTGCTCCATTACCGATGCGTAGGATCATGTCTCCATCCCTCAGCCTCCTGCTATCCTCAAGACCCTGCATAGAAGTGCACAGATGAGCACTAGAACCAGAGTCAAGCACCCAACTGGATGCAGAAGAAACCGTAAGGTTAGACTCAATAACGAGCATACCTCCAGAAGGACCTTCCTTCTTGTTCTTCAGGGTGGCCAGGTAAGTAGGGCAGTTCCGCTTCCAATGGCCGTCGCTGTTGCAATGGAAACACTTTCCTTTGCCATCGGACCTTTCTTCTTCGGTTCTGCCTTCTTCTTCTTTGATCCTTCCACCTTTTGCTTTTTCACAGACTTCTTTTTCTTTCCATAAGACTTTCTTTTGGAAGAAGTCCGTTCCATAGCAAGAACTGAGCCTTTAGAACCTTTCATAGAAAGCTCAGCGGTAACCAGCATATTCATTAATTCGGCCAAGGAATTTTGAAGTTTATGCATGTGGTAATTCATGATGAATTGCCCATATGCATCAGTCAAGGATTGCAGAATAATATCGTTCTGCAAGTCCAAGTCCTAACTTCACACCGAGCTTCTCAAGCTCTTCCATGTCCTTGATCATTGTCAGACAGTGATCTTGGACTGACTGCCCATCACGCATCTTAGCCTTAAAAAGTCATTTCGTGACTTGATATTTGGCTGCGCGACTCTGTTCACCAAACATCTCCTGCAGGTGAGCCAACATTTGGCGAGCAGTCCCGATATCTTCATGTTGGCGCTGGAGCTCATCAGACATCGAGCCCAACATGTAATATCTGGCCTTATTATCTTCGTCTATCCATTTTTCCAGAGACGCTCTCTGTTCAAGTGGATGGACGGGCTGGTAAGGTGGGAGGGTCCTGGTCCAAAACATGGGTTAACTTCTCTGAACCCAAAACAATTTTGTAGTTCCTGAGCCAATCTTTATAATTGGGTCCAGTCAGTCTATGTGTGTCCAGGATACGTGCCAATGGGTTGGACGCAGACATTTTCCTGTAGAGAGTCAAAGATTCTAGTTAGATACTGTAATTTTGACTTGACCAATTTGTTTAGGGATTTTATTTTTAAACAAATTAGCTCCCACTATTTTCTCGGATCCCTACACTCCCTCTGTAGAGATGCGAAAATCTCCATGATTAATGATTTCTAGTGGGTGGTGCGGTCTCACCAACTGACTCATCACCTCACCTAACAGTTATTGGTGATGGGTTAGCCAATGAGTGAACAACTCTTGTTCAATGATTCTCTAATCATGGTGCACCCAAACTTGGTCTCTAATTCATGAATCTCACCGTATCCGGAATATTGATCCACTCCTTAGTTAAGTCAGACCCACCATTTGCATAGACTGGGTTCCTAATTGAGTCTCTCACCGTAAAATATTGAGCCCAACTCATCCTCCAGCCCATAGCATCCAATGCCTAATAGACATGGTTGCATCTTCCCGGTGCAACTGAGCCACTGTATCCAGCCGAGAACAATCAACCCCGGGAAGGGCCCGCACATCTACAATGGTGGAAGACCTCAGACTTAATCTTTTCTTAGGGAGAATTGATTCAGGTCTCATTAAACTAGACTTGGTCATAGTCATAACAATTATGACTAACCTAGTGGCATGGGTTAGCTCGGATTATTGACCACCTCAGATCAGAACTGTGTCAACAGATATGGCCAGGTAAGTGAGACCGGTGGAAGGAATATGCCATTAACTCGTACAAGAATGCATTCAGGTCGAGTAGCTTCCAATTAAAAACCAGTCGGTCGTATGTGCCAAACTTACCTTAGACACCAAATTGTTGAGTCAGAACCAATTGGGTTAGCCTACAATCCAGACTCTAACCTCTGAGCCTAATTAGGTCTTGCTTGATCGTGACTCGATCTTGACCCAGACTTAATCCTATTAGGCTGGTCAATTTAAGCATTGTTGATCCCATCTAACCAACTCTTGATTCGGTTTGATCAACCGCTTAGACCTAATTGAGCTACCCAAGCCCGAACCCAGTATTATGAATATGTCTTAGATCTAAAATTCTCAATTTTAGACCTAATTAATATTCCATAAATCTTAATTCTTAATTAAGTAGGGTTCATAAACAAAATATGCACAATAAATCCTAGGGTTTCAGGATCTAGGGTTTTGCAGAAAGTAAGTTTTGGGTTTCTGATTAAGGACGAACACGCAGCACCCCTACACATCATAAGAACACCCCATCGAATGGGAAGAGAGGGCCTTTAAACCCTTCTTCGTTCTTATGACCGGACGGCCAAGAGGAACGCCTTAATCAGGAACATGTCAATACTACAAAACAGTTTTAGATCTATATCATATATCTCATATACAAATTAGATCTAATCATGGCATATTTTGCATACATCTCATGTATCGAATCATGCATATTTTTCAGATCTAAATTATCTCATAATAATCTAAAAAATTAGATTTAAATTGATCTAATCAAAATAAATTCTAATCTAGACAATTATGTAGAACTATTCTACAACTAGTCTAGACATGCATCAATCATATCTCATATGATATTTAAAATTAAATAATTTTTATTTGCTATTTTTTAGATGTTATTATAATAATTATAATATCAAAAAATAGTAAATAAATAGATCTAAAATATGATTTAATCAGATTAAATCAAAAACATGCAAGACTATTCTATAGAACTATTCTATTTTAGAACTAGTCATGCATATTTTCTAATCTTAGATCCAAATCATTTAATTTTAATTTTTTCTGATTTCAGATCTGATCACATCTCATGTGACATCTAAAATCACTTATTTTTTAATTAAAATAAATTTAAAATCAGATCTAAATACTTTTAGAACCTTGGCTCTGATACCAGTTGAAGGAAAATCCTGATTTTTCGGACCAGGTTCGTTCAGATCTGATCAGATCAAGAGATATATTTCAAAAATTTTTCTCTTTGATCTAATCAGATCTGAGATATTTTAGATCTGATTCTTATTATTTTAATAAATTAAAATAAAATAAGATAAATTAAATCAAATTTAATTTACCTTGATTTGGGTAATCCTATTACCCTGTTGATGATCCTGTAAGCAGCGGAAGGTTCTGGATCTAGCCACGCAAGTGCCTGGCCTCTACCGGTATCCACTCGGGTTGGATCTGGAGATCCTCTTCTTCTCTATCACATCTCCAAAAATTAGATCTGGATCTGATCTGGAGGATCTTCAAAACTCCTTTTGAAGATCAGCAGTCGTCCTTTGCAGCAGCGCAGCCTTCTTAGCTTTTGATCGCCTTTCTCTGATCTGGATCGCACCAACCAAGGTCCAAAACTCCTTTTGGACGTGGAGAGGAGAGGGAGAAGATGGGCTTGGCATGGGAGGAGGAGGAGAGAGGCAGCCTTGGGGCATGGGAATTTTCAAAATTTTTGAGTTGGGCGCAGGGTCTTATTTATAGACTAAGCTGTGATCCAACTCCTCTTCTTCCCAACCAATCACAACCCTTTGTGAAATCAGATCTAAATCTGATTGGTGGGAATAGAGTCCCCTGGATTCCTCCTTAGAGGGTGCCTAAGACCAGTCAAAGTTGGATTCTTAGGAAGAACTCTAATTGGAATCCAAAAAGGAGATGGAGTCCTTGTCCAACAAGGACTCCTAGGCGCCTCCAACTTGGGCACACGCCAAGGGTGGCGTGCGCCCTTGGCGTGCGCCCTCTTCCTTGCCAGGTTCTGGCAGGGGGACAAGGCCCCCACCAGCTCTCCAATAGGTGCATGACATGTGGTCAAAAGTCAAAGTGTCAATGGTCAACATTTGACCAGTCAAAGGTAGACTTTTGACCAAAGTCAAAGAACAAGAAATGGCAGGTGACCAAAAATGGCAGGTAATGTCTTACAAAATAAGACAACCTTTTCTGACTTGGACAACCTCCAGTCAGACCATATGAAGGCCTCTGATTGAGCACAAACTCCTTTGGCTCAGTCAGGACAACTTATTTATGATAGTAAAAGAAGAACGTTAGGTTCAATCGAGTGCTAGCACGATTTTCCTTGAACCTAATTGAATCTCATTCAGATCAATTGAACTAGATCAGTTCAATTGATGATCACCAGATTCAAACCCTTGTTTGTGTGACCCAGTTAGGTTCAGTTCTGTATGGTAATGGGATATGTCATGATCTCTATCATCGACATCATCGAAACTCCTTTCGATGGATCAGAACTCTTCTGATTCGAACAGCTAGAATGATCGATCATCTAAATCATTCTAATTGCTCCCAAAATCCACCAGTGACACCTAGCAGTATATGGTGGCAACCCATCAGAGCTGAATGCGAACCTCTTGGTGCAGCTACCTGTGTGATTAAGTTCTTCTATCTTGAGCCCCGATCAGATTAGGGTTAAGGTGAACTCGTCAAACCCTAGTCTCTGTCATATGATGTAATCATTCGATTCGAGTCCAATGTGAAAATCTAAATAGAAACTCTTTCTATTATTTCACTCTACCATGGCCATGGGCTTCTGGACTTGATTCTCATGATCATCATAGGGCTGCTCCTCTACCACCGAGGTAGATAGATTCCATCTTGATGCAATCCAGTTCCTACAATGAACATGCTATAGCCAACATACACCTCAGGGTTCCATATGGCTAGGAGACCGAGTAATGGTGTAGTCAAACTATAACACCCTCAAGGTGAACTGCCGATGCATCTCAGGTCAAAGAACCAGACACACTACTGCAGCATCGAGTCAGTCATTGACGAGAAGGTAGACTTCCTAATGACTACTCGAGGTGGTCACGCTCAGTGCCCTCGTTCTCTAACGAGTACCTGTACTCTCGCTCCGGTGTCTCCACACCGTAGACTCAAGACTCATCTACTAAAGAGAAGCGATTGTACACCAACCTTCCGGATCAATCACCATCCTCGTGATGATCCTATGGTCGGGAGCATTTTATGAGTTAATAATGATTATTCATGTCTTAAATTTTCAACTCTTGAAAATATGAATTATCATTACCATTAACTCAAAGGATGTATCACAGACACTAAATACACATATGTGATAGAAAATAACCCATTTTATTGATTTTTAGTCAAAATTATAATTTTGCCCCTAGAAGTGTATTACAAGTGTCAGCCAATTCTGGCTTCTAGGGCACATATATCTATTCTGGCTTTGGGCACATAATTATCACCAAACTCAAAGGTAATTTGGTTCAGTCAGTCTATGGGTGTCCAGAATTCATGCTAGTGGGTTGGATGCAGATATTTTTCTATAGAGTCAAAGTTTCTAGTTAGATATTGTAATTAAGACTTAACTAATTTATCTAAGAATTTTATTTTTAAATAAATTAGCTTTCACTATTTTTTTGGATCCTTACACTCCCTCCATAGAGATGCAAAAATCTCTATGATTACTAATTTCTAGTGGGTGGAGCAGTCCCACTGACTTACTCATCACCTCACCTAACAGTTATTGGTGATGGGTTAGCCAATGAGTGAACAACTCTTGTTCAATGATTCTCTAATCATGATGCACCCAAACTTAGTCTCTAATTCATGAATCTCACCATGTCTGAAATATTGATCCACTCCTTAGTTAAGTCAGACCCACCATTTGCACAGATTGGATTCCTAATTGAGTCTCTCACCGTATCCGAAATATTGAGCCCAATCCATCCTCCAGCCTGTAGCATCCAATGCCTAATAGACATGGTTGCATCTTTTCGGTGCAACTGAGCCACTATAACCAGCCGAGAATAATCAACCGTGGGAAGGGTCCGCACATCTACAATGGTGGAAGACCTTAGACTTAATCTTTTCTTAGGGAGTTTTGATTTAGGTCTCATTAAACTAGACTTGACATAGTCATAACTATTATGACTAACCTAGTGGCTTGGGTTTGCTCGGATTATTGACCACCTCAGATCAGAACTGAGTCAACAAACGTGGTCAGAAAAGTGAGACCGATGGAAGGGATATGCCATTAACTCGATAAGAATGCATTCGAGTCATGTAGCTCCAAATTAAAAACCAATCGGTTGTATCTGCCAAACTTACCTTAGACACCAAATTATTGAGCCAGAACCAATTGGGTTAGCCTATAATCCAGACTCTAACCACTGAGCCTAACTAGGTCTTAGCTTGATTGATCACTCATGTTACTCGATCTTGATCCACACTTAATCCTATTAGGCTGGTCAATTTAAGCATTGTTGATCCCATCTAACCCCTCTTGATTTGGTTTGATCAATCGCTAGACCTAATTGAGCTACCCAAGCCTGAACCCAATTTTATGAATATGTCTTAGATCTAAAATTCTTAATTTTAGACCTAATTGATATTTTATAAACTTAGTTCTTAATTAAGTTAGGGTTCCTAAATAAAACATATAAATAAGATCCTAGGGTTTCAGGATCTAGGATTTTACAGAAAGTAAGTTTTCAATTTTTGATTAAGGACGAATGCGTAGCACCCCTACACATCATAAGAACACCCCATCGAATGGGAGGAGAGAGTCTTTAAGACCTACTTTATTCTTATGATCGGATGGGCAAGGAGAATGCCTTAATCAGAAATATAACTAATCTACAAAAACTAATTAGATCTAAGGATATATCTCATATAAAAAAATAGATCTAATTAAAACATGTTTTGTATATATCACATATATCATGCATTCATATTTCTTAGATCTAAATTATCTCATAATCATATAAAATATTAAATTTAAATTTGATCTTATCAAATAAAATTTAATCTAGACCTATTTGCAGAACTATTCTACAACTTATCTAAACATGCAACTATCATATCTCATATGAATAAATTAAATTTAATTTATTTTCTAATTTTAAATTTGATTATAACATTTATAGGATCAGAAAAAAGTAAATAAATAGATCTAAAAATTATATTTAATCAAATAAAAAATATGATTATACTAGACTATACATAGAACAATTCTATTCCTAGTCCAGTTATGTAACTCATACATATTAGATCTAGATTAATTAATTTTAATTTTCTATTTTTTTGATTTTAGATCTAATCACATATTATGTAATATCTAAAATTATTAATTAATCAGATTAAATTAGAACTAAATAAATTTTATAAGAACCTGGCTCTGATACCAGTTGAAGGAAAATCCTGATTTCTTGGGTCAGGTTCGTTCAGATCTGATTGGATTGAGAGGCATATTTCAAAAATTTTCTCTTAGATTCAAATTAGATCTGATACTTTTTAGATCTAATTTTATGATTTGATAAATAAAAAAATTAAATTAAATTAATTTTGAATTAATTTTACCTTGATTCTAGGTAATCTGATTACCCGTTGATGATCTTGTCGGAGCCCTGAGGTTTTGGATCTAGCCATGCAAGTGCCTGGCCTCTATCGGTATCCACTTAGATTAGATCTAGAGATCTTCTCCTTCTCTTTCTTTTTTTCAAAAATCAAATCTGGATCTGATTTGAAGGATCTTCAAAACTTCTTCTGAAGATCACCCGTCGTCTCTGCAGCAGTGCTGCCTTCTTCCTTTTTCGTTAGCCTTTTCTTGCCTCACTCGCACTAATCTGAAGGCCCAAATTCCTTGGGTGTGGAGAGGAGAGAGAGGGCTAGATGGTGGCATGGAGAAGGGAGAGGGGCAGCCTTGGGGCATGGCTAGGAGGATGGAAGCTTAGAAGTGGGCACAGATAGGGTCGTTTTATAGACTCTGCTGCGCCATGCAGTGCTGCATCACCCCGGCCAATCATGTTACTTCGTGCAATCAAATCTAAATCTAATTGGTGGGATGACATCACCTGATCCAATCAGATGAGAGACCCATAGGTTCATTCTTAGATGACACCTAAGACTGATCAAAGTAGATACCCAAGGGCCACCTAAGTAGAAACCAAGAAGCAACCTGAAGTGCCATCCGTATGGAACTCTAGCATCCCAATCCATGGGCACATGCCATCCTAGGCATGTGCCCCTTTCTTTCTAATTTCTAGAGAAGAGACAAGCCCCTATCTGCTCTTCAATAAGTTCATGACACATGGGCAGATGTCCAAGGGTCAAAGGTCAACGTTTGACGATGTCGAAGTACAAGAATTAGCATATGATGAAAAATGGTAGGTGTTGTCTCAAATTTATCTCATAAATTAAGACAATCCTTTTCTGACATGGACAAGCTCTAGTCAGACTAGGTAAAGGTACCTGAGTAAGCACAAACTCATTTGGCTTAGTCCAGACAACTTTTAATGATAGAAAAAGGAGAATGTTAGGTTCAATCGTGTGCTAGCACATTTTTCTTGAACCTAATTGAATTTTATTCAAATCAATTGAACTGGGTTAGTCCAATTGATGATATCCAGATTCAAACCCTTGTTTGTGTGACCCAGTTAGATTTAGTTTTGTATGGTAATGGGATATGTCATGATCTCCATCATCAACATCATCGAAACTCCTTTCAATGGATCAAAACTCTTCTGATTTAGATAACTTAGAATGATGATCATCTAAATCATTCAAATTGCTCCCAAAATCCACCAGTGATACCTAGCAGCATATGGTGGCAACCAATCAAAACTAAAAATGAACCTCTTAGTGCAGCTACTTGTGTGATTAGGTTCTTCTATCTTGAACCCCGATTAGATTAAGGTTAAGGTGAACTCGTCAAACCCTAATTTTTATCATATGATTTAATCATTCGATTCAAGTCCAATGTGAAAACCTTAATAGAAACTCTTTCTATTATTTCACGCTATGCCATGGCCATGGGATTATGGACTTGATTCTCATGATCATCATAGGGCCGCTCCTCTTCTACCGAGGTAGATAGATTCCATCTTGGTGCAATCCAATTCCTACAATGAACATGCTATAGCGAACATACACCTTAGGGTTCCGAATGGCTAAGAGACCGAGTCATGGTATAGTCAAACTATAACATCCTCAAGGCGAACTACTGATGCACCTCAGTTCAAAGAATCAGACACACCACTGCAGCAGCGAGTCAATCATCGATGGGAAGGTAGACTTCCTTATGACTACTCGAGGTACTCATGCTTAGTGTCCTCGTTCTCTAACGAGTACCAATACTCTCACTCTGATGTCTCTACACCGTAGACTTAAGACTCATCTACTATAAAGAAGTGATTGTACACTAACCTTTCAGATCAATCACCATCCTCATGATGATCCTGTGGTCAGGAGCATTTTATGAGTTAATAAATGAAAATTCATATCTTAAATTTTCAAATCTTAAAAATATGAATTATCATTACCATTAACTCAATGAATGTATCGCAGACACTAAATACACTTATGTGATAGAAAATAATCCATTTTATTATTTATAGTCAAAATTATAATTTTGCCCTTAGAAGTGTATTACAAGTGTCAGCCAATTCTGATTTCTAAGGCACACATATCTAACACTTTGCCCATGTCAAGACGAGGTTCACCACTTGTTCTTGATGTTTGGATGGCTTTTATCCTTTTTAGAATAAGATTTACCTCTTGTTCCTTACAAGGTTGTCAGGGCATAAAAGGGCTGTTGAGTGAGCCTCTTCCTGTTACCTCCAATTTAAGAATCGGAGGCCTTCAATCTCTCATAAGGATCTTCGCTCATATCAGGATGAGGTCTACCTCCTCTTTCAAATGTGCGATGGCTTTAATCCTTGTTTGGATGAGGTTCATCTCCTGTTCCTAATAAGGTTACTAGAGCATAAATGGATTGTTGAGAGGGCCTCTCCCGATTACCTTCTGTTTAAGAATCGGAGGCTTTTAGTCCCTCATAAAGATCTTTGCCCATGTCAGGATGAGGTCCACCTCATGTTCTTGACATGGGATGGCTTTTATCTTTGTTAGAATGAGGTTCATCTCCTATTCCTAATATGGTTGTCAAGACAAAAAAGGGCCGTTAAGAGGGCCACTCTCCATTATCTCCTATTTAAGAATTGGAGGCCTTCAATCCCTCGTAAGGGTCTTCACCCACATCAAGACAAGGTCCACCTCCTATTCCTAACATTGGATGACTTTTATCCTTGTTAGGATGAGATCCATCTTCTATTCCTAACAAGATTATCAGGACATAAAAGGATCATTGAGAATATTATGGTATCAACTCTCTCTGATACCAAACTATTGGAATATCAGCTACTCTGATATAGCTTGTTAAGGATCTAGTACCAAATTATTGCGATAGAATGAAGAAAGAAATAAAATAAAAAAATAATCAAGTACATGGATCAACCTAAAGGTTTGCCTCCATGGGGCATGCAATGCTTTACTATGAAAAAAAAAAATTGGTACAAGAGGAGAACACTCACTCTCAACTCACCGTACATAAATCTCTTTAAAGTAGAAGCTATCCTCACAAAAGATCTCTCAGAATTCCAAGAAGACCCACAGAAGCTGCAAGATGGTTTACCCTTATAGCCTCCTTGCTGGATGCTATGCACCTGTTGCTTCTCTCTCGCATACGCTACATGTACTCGATGCTCTACCAAGCTCCTCTCGGTGGCTGCCTGAGCCATTCTACATGCCTCTCATACCATACATGCTACTTTTTTTTCTCCATAGCATCTCAGCCCATTGAATAGGATGAGAATCCTCTTCTCAGTAGTTCATAGAAGTCCTAACAGGACTCGTTCTCTTAATATGAGTTGAACATATCCTTAATGGATTCTTGAAATATTTTCTGTCCTTCAGATCATACTGCAACCCTCCATGTTTGCTAGATTCTATGGTCCATACATAACTCCCATAGATCCCTTAGATTAACCATAATTTGAGTCCAAATAGAAAAAAAATTCTATCATATTTTGTTCGTCTCCATCGAGCCAGCTCGATCAGGGGTCGAGCTAGCTCGACTATGTCTCATCCGGACTCTTGCTGTTGTCTGTCTGAAAGAGTCAACTCAACTGTGGTTCAATTAGCTCGATCTCAATCAGAGTCAGCTTGACTGTGTATTAGAGTTGGCTCAACTACTGTACTGAAATTGATTTTCTTCTTGCTGTGGATCGAATTCGAGACATCAAATCGTAACATTCTCCACCTCGACTCAACATTCAGCCTCCACCTGACTTTGAGAGCTTAAGATCCATCTCACCTCCTGCCTTAGGGCATGCCTGTTGATCATGGATGGGAAAACATGGGAGATGATCCAGCCCGCTCGATCCCACCTCCATTAAGGACTGTGATCTTCCTGACCTGAGACCTGCTCGAAAAATTCTCCTATGGTAATAGGAACTTCACTCAGCGATATCGCCTCTCATTCTCTCGAGTCTTCCATTTCATGCTCGATCCACCTCCATCTAGAGCTTCATCTCGCACTAGGCTTCCTACTAGATAGTAATGTCCTTTTGTCTTCTTCTTTTCCTCTAATATCATCCTATCATCATGCATGACTTTCAGGATTCCATCACCAGCTATCCACCTATAGCCGTTTAAATCCAGTCTACTCAGTAAGATAAGATTCTGCCTAAAATTGAGTATGCATTGGACCTTCCCCAATCTCCAGACTGCACCATCATGTGTCTTCCAGTTAACCATCCTGATGCCTCTGATTGCACAGCTTGATCCATTCGGTAGATAAATAGTGCTATCACTACTCTCCAAGGAGTCAAACTACTTTTTTCTATAACAAATATGATATGTGCATGCAGAATATAACATCCATTATTTGGAAGAACTAGATATCTCGTTAGATATCTCCAGGACATCATCCTCTGACTCGCTACTAGTCATCACTGCAGTAGCCCTCATCTGATCCTTGAGTTGTGGGCAATTCTTGACTCAATGCTCCAACTCATGGCACCTGTAGCATTTAATTTTGCTAGGATCTCTCATCTTGGACCTAGATCATCCTCCTCGTGATCCTCTATCACTCCATCTACTGCCTCTTGCTCCTCCAAAAATCACCAAAATTGATCTGCCATCATGTGAGCTCGAAGCTGAGTTCTTCCTCCTGAGAACCTCATTCTTGAGTATCGCTGTAGTAACCTCGTCCATCCTGATGGTGCTTTTTTCCATTAGTAGAGTAGTCACCAAGGGCTTATACGAAGGGGGAAGCGATGCTAGCAAGACCAACAACCTGATCTTTTCCTCAACTTTTTCATCAATGCTGAGAAAGTCGGTATGAATCATCTAAAAGTTGGATAGATGCTCCCACACACTCTAGCCTTCGTCCATCCGCAGCTGGTAGAACTGCCTCTAGAGGAATAGCATGTTGGTGAGCGACTTCGCCATGTATAACTTCTCAAGCTTCAACCATAGCACCATCGAAAAAGTCTTGCCAAGTACATAGATCACCACATCATCTGCTAGATACAAGCAGATCGTGCTCACCGCCTGCATTTGGACCTACTTCCAATCCTTTATCTCTATGGTGGCTGGCATCTTGTCATACAAGAGAGCATCGATCAATCCATGTTGGATGAAGACATCCTTTACCCTTGCTTGCCATAAAGAGAAATTATCCTTCCCATCGAATCTATTGATCTCCACCTTGATTGTGCTTGTTTTCTTCATATTCTTCAATCTCTATCTACTGCTACAATCTATGCTTTGGTACTATCTGGCTTTGATACCAATTATTGTGCTATCAACTCACTTTGATATCAAACTATTGGGATATCAACTACTTTGATACTGTTTGTTAAGGATCTAGTACCAAATTATTATGACAGAAAGAAGAAAGAAATAAAATAAAAAAATAATCAAGTACATGGATCAAGCTAAAGGATCGCCTCCATGAGGCATGCAAAGCTTCATTATGAAAGAAAAAAATAGGTACAAGAGGAGCACACCCACTCTCAACTCACCATACATAAATCTCTCTCAATTAGAAGCTATCCTTACAAAAGCTCTCTCAGAATTCTAAGAAGATCCACAGAAGCTACAAGATGTTCTACCCTCACAACCTCCTCGTCGGATGCTATGCACCTGTTGCTTCTCTCTCTTGCGAGCTGCACATACTTGACACTATGCCAAGCTCCTCTTGATGGCTATCTGAGTCTCTCTACGTGCCTCTCACATCACATGTGCCATCTTTTTTGCTTCACAGTATCTTAACCCTTTAAATAGGATGAGAATCCTCTTCTTAGCTATTCATAGGAGTCCTAACAGGGCTCGTCCTTCTAATATGAGTCGAACATGTCCTTGATGGAGTCTTGGAATACTTTCTGACCTTCAGATCATGACCATAATCCTCCATGGCTACTGGATCCTATAGTCCAAGCGTAACTCCCATAGATCCCTTGGATTAATCATAATCGAAGACCAAACAGAAAAAACCCCATCATGTTCTCTTCGTCTCCATCGAGCTGACTCGATCAAGGGTTGAGCTGGCTCGACTGCATCTCGCCCGGACTCCTACTATCGTCTGCCTAAGAGAGCCAGCTCGGTTATGGTTCAAATAGGCTCGATCTCAATCTAAGTTGGCTCGACTGTATATCAAAGTCGGGCCGACTATTATGCTAAAAACTGATTCTTTTCTTACTGTGGGTCGAATTTGAGGCATCAAATCCTAACAGAGAGGGCCTCTCCCTATCACCTCTTGTTTAAGAATCGGAGGCCTTCAATCCATCGTAAGGGTTTCCACCCATGTCAGGACAAGGTCCACCTCCTATTTCTAATATAGGATGGCTTTTATCCTTGTTAGGATGAGGTTCACCTCCTATTCCTAACAAGGTTGCTAAGACACAAATGGGCCGTTAAGAGGGTCTCTCCCCATTACCTCCTATTTAAGAACTAGAGGTCTTCAATGTCTTTTTGTTCAAAAATAAAGCTTGGCTTGGTTATTTTCTATCACAACTCAATTTACACAAAAGACAAGAATGTCAAGAATAAAGAATTTTTATTGAAATATAGTTATCGATAATATATTTATAGATTTTTTACATTCCAAGGTTGAGATAGTGTAGCTTTTCCAAGCTTTTTTATGTGATACATTCCTGGTCGAATAACTTTCTCGACTTCATATGGACCTACCCAATTTAGAGTAAACTTGCCTTGATTTTGAGGTTGAGATATTTCTATCAAACGTAGCACCAAATCACCAACCTTAAATATTTTGCTCCTAACCTTGGAATTATAGTACAGAGCCACTCTTTGATTATAGGTTGCCATCCAAATTTGGGCTTTCTCTCACTTTTTAGATCAAGATTTATTCTGAGATTCTGTGAATTAATTTATTCATCAAAACCTTCAACTCATGCTGAGGGAAGTCTGAGTTTGACTGAAATGATGGTTTCAGTTCCAAATGCCAAGGAAAATGGAGTCTCTCCAAGTAGCAACCTCTGAGTAGTTCTATAAGTCCAGAGCACATGATAAAGCTCATCCACCCATGTTTCTTTTGCTCATTCAAGTCTTGCCTTTATTCCCTATAAGAGAGTTCTATTGGTTACCTCTACTTCACCATTCGCTTAGGGATGGGCTACAAATATGAAATGATAGGAGATATTCAAGTCCTCATAAAATTCAGTGAACTTTGCCCCTATAAACTAGCAGCCATTGTCAGTGATCAAAGTCTGTGGTAGGTTGAACCTGCATACTATTGACTTTCAGATGAAGTTCTATACTTTAGCTTCGGTGATCTTTGCTAGGGGCTCGGCTTCAACCCATTTAGTGAAGCAATCTACTACCACTAGAAAATATTTTTACTATTTCGATGCCATAGAAAATGATCCAAGTATGTTCATTCCCCACTGCACAAATAGCCATGGAGCGCTTAGGGGTGTGAGCTGGGAGGTTGGTTGCCTTTGAGCAATGGCATTTCTTTGACATCGGTCATATTTCTTTATATAATTAACTACATCTTATTGCATGGTTGGCCAAAAATTTTCTTACTGAAGCAGCTTAAATGATAATGATCTAACTCCAAGTTGGTTTCCACATACTCCTTCATAAGCTTCCCTTAGGGCATAATCAGCTTCAGATGATCAGAGGCATTTGAGAAGTGGCAAGGAGTAAGATCTCTTATCAAACTTGTTCTCATATAAAATATAGCGAGAGGCCTGATTCCTTAACTTTTAAGCTTCTTTAGGATCTCTGAAAAGAATGTCATCTTTAAGATATAGAATTAATAGATTAATCTAGCTGGGCTCATAATCCACCTGCATTACTATCTGGAATTCCTCTGAACTACGGTATTGAAGAACTTCAAAGAAAACATTCTTGGGCAACTTATTCAGAGCTAAAGTAGACAGCTTGGACAAGAGGGTGGTCCTAGAATTCTCTGCTTTTGGAATCTACTGAATGTCAAAATTATTGAAGGCCAAAGTTCGACTTTTCACTTTATCCAAATACTTCTTCATGCTTTCCTTCTGGGCTTCATAGCTTCCATTGACTTGCCCCACCACCAATTATGAATCACTGTAAACTTTCACATGGTCCGTCTATAATTCTTTGGCTATTTTCAATCCTGCGATTAGAGCCTCATATTCTACTTCATTATTGGTAGCCAAGAATTCGAAGCGTAGTGCATATTCGACAACAACTCTATGAATCAAACTTGCACTCGTTCTAAAAGCATTGGACAAACCATCGATGTACAGAGCTTAAAAATCATCAGAAAAGTCCACTTTCTATTTAGAGAAGCTTGGCTGTAAATTGGAAGTGCCGAATTCTTGCTGCTTAGGTTCGGCCGAATCTGGAATGGTGCATTCTATGATAAAATTAGCCAGTATTTGAGCTTTAATTGATGGCTAAGATTAAAACTTAATATCAAATTCAGTAAGCTCAATTGCCAACTTTGCTATTCTTCTAGAAGAATCTAGCTAGTGAAGAACTACATTTATTGGTTGGTCGGTGATGATTGTTATTGTGTGCCCTTGGAAATAAGGTTGGAGCTTTTTGACTATAATCAACAAAATATAGGCCAGCTTTTTCAATTTAGTATATCTTATTTCTACATCCCTCAGAACTTAACTTATGTAGTAGATAGGCTTTTGAACTTTTGCCTCCTCTTTGATTAAGATAGCTCTGATGGACATAGGAGATACTGCTAGAAACAAGAACAACTCTTTGCCTTATTTGGGCTTGGCAACGAGAGGAGGAGAGTCAAGGTAGTTCTTTAATTTCTTAAAGGCTTGCTGATATTCTGGGGTCCAGTAGAAGTTCTTTGGTTGTTTGAGGACTCGAAAGAAAGGCATGCAGCATTCGACCGACCTTGAAATAAAGTGATTCAACATAGAGACCTTTCTTATTACATGCTGAACTTGTTTTATTATCTTAGGAACAGTCATCTCCTTAATGGCCTTAATTTTCTCTAGGTTTGCCTCGATGCCGCTCCTTGATACCATGAATCCCAAGAGCTTCTCCAAAGTCACCTCGAAAGCACATTTAGATGGGTTTAGCTTCATTTTGTACTTATGGACGTGTCAGGAATGCGTGCTTTTCCCACATAGATCGGCATGGCCGTCGGTGATTAGCCAAGTAATAAGGAAGAACTTCTTAGAGATTTTTATGGAAGCATGATCAAATAATTCAAGGAATAAAGAAGAAGAGAAGAAGAGATTTTCGAGAGAAAAGAGCTTTTATTCAGTATATTTTAGCCTCATTACAACCTTGACTTATTTTCAGTATATATACTTTACAAAGGGTCAAGCCCAAGTTCATAAAAAAACTCTCCAAACTCAAACAACCCACGTGCATAAAATAATAATCCGCGAAAAACTAAGCTGGCCTAGTTTCAGACTAAGCCGGCTAACCTACGACAGGATTGGCTCAGTCTCAGACTGAGCCGACCCAGTTGTGTATCGTGCCAATAGTTCAAAAATGTTGCTTTCTGTTTGAATTTTCCTTTGAGACCAAGCCGACCGAATTTCCAACTTAGCCGACTCAGTCTTAGGAAGAGCCAACCTAGTTTCTGAATTTTGCTAGGAGAGTTGATTTCTCTTTTGTCTCGCTCCCATCTTCCCATGACCTATCTTCTCATTTTTTTCAAGACTTGAGAGTGCCACTTTTGAGCTCACATTCTCCATCTTGGTGCTTCCAAGTCCTTGTGAACTCATCTCTTCTCAGTAGACCCATCCGTGCCACACATCTTTGAAAGCTATCTCTGGGGAGTACCTTCATGAGTGCGTCAGACTGATTCTCATTGGTATGGATCTTCATCAGTTTCACTTCACCTTCCTCCATCAGCTCTCTAATCCTATGGTACCTCACATCTATATGCTTTGTGTGTGCATGATAGATTGGGTTCTTTGCCAATAGAGGAGCACTCTGACTATCACTAAACAGTGTAACCTTACTCTGCTCCAACCCTAACTCATCAATCAGCCTCCTAAGCCAAAGGGCTACCTTTGCAGCCTCTGTTATCCTAATGTACTTGGCCTTTATGGTAGACAAGGTTGTGATTGGCTGAAGGGTTAATCTCTAAAACACCGATCCACCATATACGCAGAAGAGGTATTCAGTAGTAGACCTCCTTATATCAAGATCACTAGCAAAATTTGCATCAACAAATCCTTCTAGAGGACCTAAACCTTCACACATCTTCACAGATTGTTCTTCAGATCCTTCCGACTGCCCACCAAACATCAAACCATAATCCCTTGTTCCATGCAGATATCTTAATATCCATTTCAATGCATTCTAGTGTTTCTTCCTAGGGTTAGCCATGTATTTACTAACCATGCTTATTGCATGTGCTATATATGATCTACAGTACACCATAGTGTACATCACACTGCCTATAGCATTTGCATAAGAGACTCGTTTTATGTACTGTCTCTAATCTTCTGACTGGTGAAGGGAAATCCTGATTTCCCGGTCCAGGTTTGTCCAGATCTGATTAGATCAAGAGATATATTTCAAAATTTTTTCTCTTGATCTTAATCAGATCTTGATATGTTTCAGATCTGATTCTTATTATTTTAACAAATAAAATAAAATAAGATAAATTAAATCAAATTTAATTTACCTGATTTGGGTAATCCTATTACCCTGTAGATGATCCTGATTGTAGCGGAAGGTTCTGGATCTTAGCCACGCAAGCGCCTGGCCTCTACCGGTATCCACTCGGGTTGGATCTGGAGAACCTCTTCTTCTCTATCACACCTCCAAAAATCAGATCTGGATCTGATTTGGAAGATCTTCAAAACTCTTTTGAAGATCTGCAGTCGTCCTTTTGTAGCAGCGCAGCCTTCTTGCTTTTGATCGCCTTTCCTTGATCTGAATCGCACCAAACTAAGTCCAAAACACTTTTGGACGTGGAGAGCAAGGGGAGAAGAGACTATGGCATGGAGAAGGAGGGGAGAGGCAGCCTTGGGGCGTGGGAAATCTCTTTCAATGACTTTGATTCACTTAGGAATTAGGGTTGGGCGCAGGGTCTTATTTATAGACCTCTTGTGATCCAACTCCTCTTCCTCTCAACCAATCACAACCCTTTGTGAAATCAGATCTAAATCTGATTGGTTGGAATAGAGACCCCTGGATTCCTCCTTAGAGGGCGCCTAAGACCAGTCAAACTGGATTCTTAGTAGAACTCTGATTGGAATCCAAAAGGGAGGTGGAGTCCTTGTCCAACAAGGACTCCTAGGCGCCTCCTACTTGGGCTCACGCCACCCTTGGCGTGCGCCCTTCTCCTTGCCAGGTTCTGGCAGGGGGACAGGCCCCCACCAGCTCTCCAATAGGTGCATGACATGTGGTCAAAAGTCAAAGGGTCAATGGTCAACGTTTGACCAGTCAAAGGTAGACTTTTGACCAAAGTCAAAGAACAAGAAATGGCAGGTGACCAAAAATGGCAGGTAATGTCTTACAAATAAGACAACCTATTCTGACTTGGACAACCTCCAGTCAGACCATATGAAGGCCTCTGATTGAGCACAAACTCCTTTGGCTCAGTCAGGACAACTTATTTATGATAGTAAAAGAAGAACGTTAGGTTCAATCGAGTGCTAGCACGATTTCCTTGAACCTAATTGAATCTCATTCAGATCAATTGAACTAGATCAGTTCAATTGATGATCACCAGATTCAAACCCTTGTTTGTGTGACCCAGTTAGGTTCAGTTCTGTATGGTAATGGGATATGTCATGATCTCTATCATAGACATCATCGAAACTCCTTTCGATGGATCAGAACTCTTCTGATTCGAACAGCTAGAATGATCGATCATCTAAATCATTCTAATTGCTCCCAAAATCCACCAGTGACACCTAGCAGTATATGGTGGCAACCCATCAGAGCTGAATGCGAACCTCTTGGTGCAGCTACCTGTGTGATTCAGTTCTTCTATCTTGAGCCCCGATCAGATTAGGGTTAAGGTGAACTCGTCAAACCCTAGTCTCGTCATATGATGTAATCATTCGATTCGAGTCCAATGTGAAAATCTAAATAGAAACTCTTTCTATTATTTCACTCTACCATGGCCATGGGCATTTCTGGACTTGATTCTCATGATCATCATAGGGCTACTCCTCTACCACCGAGGTAGATAGATCCCATCTTGATGCAATCCAGTTCCTACAATGAACATGTCTATAGCCAACATACACCTCAGGGTTCCATATGGCTAGGAGACCGAGTAATGGTGTAGTCAAACTATAACACCCTCAAGGTGAACTGCCGATGCATCTCAGGTCAAAGAACCAGACACACTACTGCAGCATCGAGTCAGTCATTGACGAGAAGGTAGACTTCCCTAATGACTACTCGAGGTGGTCACGCTCAGTGCCCTCGTTCTCTAACGAGTACCTGTACTCTCGCTCCGGTGTCTCCACACCGTAGACTCAAGACTCATCTACTAAAGAGAAGCGATCGTACACCAACCTTCCGGATCAATCACCATCCTCGTGATGATCCTATGGTCGGGAGCTGTTTATGAGTTAATAATGATTATTCATGTCTTAAATTTTCAACTCTTGAAAATATGAATTATCATTACCATTAACTCAAAGGATGTATCACAGACACTAAATACACATGTGTGATAGAAAATAACCCATTTCATTAATTATAGTCAAAATTACAATTTTGCCCCTAGAAGTGTATTACAAGTGTCAGCCAATTCTGGCTTCTAGGGCACATATATCTAACAATCTCCCACTTGTCCTAAAGCCAATTGGCTACAAGTCTAAGTCCCATCTTCTCAAGGTGGGCTTCGATCTTCTGCTGGCCCAACGGCTTTGTAAGTGGGTCTGCCACATTATCTGTGGAGTTGACTCTCTTGACCTCAACGTAACCTTTCTCAAGGTAATCGCGGATGAGATGGTATCACCGTTTGCTTGGAACTCTTCCAGCACAAACAGTCTGCCAGATGTCGACTTTCGATCATCTATATCGGACATGAAGTCCGAGTCTGTGTATCCCTGAACTTGGAGTTCTCCATTACCAAAGACCAACATCATATCCTTAGTTCTTCTCAAGTACTTAAGGATACATTTCACAGAAGTCCAGTGTTCTTCACCTGGATTTGACTGATATCTGCTTGTGACACTCACAGCATGGGCTATATCAGGTCGTGTACATAGCATGGCATACATGAGGCTCCCTATTGCAGAAGCATAAGGGATCTTGCTCATGCGTTCTATTTCCTCAGGTGTGCTGGGGCACATCTTCTTGGAAAGATGAATACCATGTCTGAAGGGTATTAATCCCCTCTTAGAGTTTTCCATACTAAACCTCTTTAGTACTTCCTCTATGTACATCTTCTGTGAAAGTCCTAGCATCCTATTCGGTCTATCCCTATAGACCTTAATTCCTAGAATAAAGGATGCTTCACCTAGGTCTTTCATGGAGAATTCCTTGGACAACCACATCTTGACTGATGTCAACATGGGAATATCATTCCCAATAAGGAGGATGTCATCCACGTACAATACGAGGAAGACAACAGCGCTCCCACTGACCCTTTTGAAAACACATGGTTCCTCTTCATTTTTGATGAAACCAAACTTTTTGATCACATCATTGAAACGAGTGTTCCAGCTCCGAGATGCTTGCTTAAGTCCATATATGGACCTTTGCAGCTTGCAAACCTTGTGATCAGTATCACTGGATGTGAAACCTAGCGGCTGTTCCATATAGATATCTTCCTCAAGATATCCATTTAGGAATGCCGTTTTCACGTCCATTTGCCATATTTCATAATCGAAATAGGCTGCAACAGCAAGCAATGTGCGGATGGATTTTAGCATAGCTACCGGGGAAAAGGTATCCTGATAGTCAATGCCTTCACGTTGACTATAACCTTTTGCCACCAGTCTAGCCTTGAATGTCTCCACATTCCCATCTGCACCAATCTTTCTCTTGAAGATCCATTTACACCCAATAGGTACTATACCTTCTGGTGGATCTACCAAGGTCCAGACTTGGTTTGAGTGCATCGAGTCGATTCTCTGACTTCATTGCCTCAAGCCATTTCTCGGAGTCGATATCTGATATCGCCTCGTTGTAGGTTTTGGGATCATCACCATGAGCACCATTACCTATGAGGAACATTTCCTCTACATCCTCTGAAATAATACCTAAGTATCTTTCAGGGGGACGGGAAACTCTTTCCGATCTACGAGGTGGAGGAGGTAGTGTTCTTATTGGCTCAACCTGATTTGGTTCCACTTGGTCCTTAGCTCGTTCTGCTTGTGAGACTTTCTCATCAAGCTTAATCTGCTTTCCAATGCCACTATCTTGAATAAACTATTTTTCAAGAAATATGGCATGTCGACTCACAATCACATTGTGGTCTTCTGGAATGTAGAAATAGTATCCTAATGACTCTTTAGGATATCCTATGAATCGAGCTCTAAAGGACCTAAACTCTAACTTGTCCGCTTGTTGTCTTTTGACATAAGCCGGACAACCCCAAATTCTGAGATGACTCAGACTTGGTTTCTTACCGTGCCATATCTCATACGGTGTGGTAGGAACGGTTTTAGAGGGAACCCTATTCAGTAAATAGATTGAAGTTAATAATGAATGTCCCCAAAGAAAATCTGGGAGGTCTGTGAAGCTCATCATGGATCGAACCATATCCAATAGAGTCCGATTTCTCCGTTCTGAAACCCCGTTGAGTTGAGGTGTTCCTGGTGGAGTCCATTGAGAGACTATGCCATTTTCCTTAAGATAGTCTAGGAATTCCCGGCTAAGGTATTCACCTCCTCGATCTGATCGAAGAACCTTAATGGGTTTTCCAGTTTGTTTTTCTACTTCATGTCTGAATTCTTTGAACTTTTCAAAAGCTTCAGACTTGTGTCTCATAAGATACACATACCCATACCTAGACAGATCATCGGTAAAGGTAATGAAGTAGACAAAATTGCCTCTAGCCGGCACATCGAATGGGCCGCACACATCAGTATGTACTAGGGCAAGGAGATCTGTGGCCCTCTCCCCATGTCCAACAAAAGGGAGTTTAGTCATTTTGCCTTGAAGACAAGATTCACAAGTTGGATATGACTCAAAAGTCAATGGACTCAATAGCCCATTTTTCTCCAATTTGTTAATCCTATCTTCTGCTATATGACCTAATCTCAGGTGCCATAGATATCTGTCGTTTGGACTATCCCTAGGTCGTTTGGCATTCACGTTTTGCTCGAATAATGAGCATACCTCCAGAAGGACCTTCCTTCTTGTTCTTCAGGGTGGCCAGGTAAGTAGGGCAGTTCCGCTTCCAATGGCCGTCGCTGTTGCAATGGAAACACTTTCCTTTGCCATCGACCTTCTTCTTCGGTTCTGCCTTCTTCTTCTTTGATCCTTCTACCTTTTGCTTTTTCACAGACTTCTTTTTCTTTCCATAAGACTTTCTTTTGGAAGAAGTCCGTTCCATAGCAAGAACTGAGCCTTTAGAACCTTTCATAGAAAGCTCAGCGGTAACCAGCATATTCATCAACTCGGCCAAGGAATTTTGAAGTTTATGCATGTGGTAATTCATGATGAATTGCCCATATGCATCAGTCAAGGATTGCAGAATAATATCGTTCTGCAAGTCCAAGTCCAACTTCACACCGAGCTTCTCAAGCTCTTCCATGTCCTTGATCATTGTCAGACAGTGATCTTGGACTGACTGCCCATCACGCATCTTAGCCTTAAAAAGTCATTTTCGTGACTTGATATTTGGCTGCGCGACTCTGTTCACCAAACATCTCCTGCAGGTGAGCCAACATTTGGCGAGCAGTCCCGATATCTTCATGTTGGCGCTGGAGCTCATCAGACATCGAGCCCAACATGTAGTATCTGGCCTTATTGTCTTCGTCAATCCATTTTTCCAGAGACGCTCTCTGTTCAGTGGATGGACGAGCTGGTAAGGTGGGAGGGTCCTGGTCCAAAACATGTGTTAACTTCTCTGAACCCAAAACAATTTTGTAGTTCCTGAGCCAATCTTTATAATTGGGTCCAGTCAGTCTATGTGTGTCTAGGATACGTGCCAAGTGGGTTGGACGCAGACATTTTCCTGTAGAGAGTCAAAGATTCTAGTTAGATACTGTAATTTTGACTTGACCAATTTGTTTAGGGATTTTATTTTTAAACAAATTAGCTCCCACTATTTTCTCGGATCCCTACACTCCCTCTGTAGAGATGCGAAAATCTCCACGATTGATGATTTCTAGTGGGTGGTGCGGTCTCACCAACTGACTCATCACCTCACCTAACAGTTATTGGTGATGGGTTAGCCAATGAGTGAACAACTCTTGTTCAATGATTCTCTAATCATGGTGCACCCAAACTTGGTCTCTAATTCATGAATCTCACCGTATCCGGAATATTGATCCACTCCTTAGTTAAGTCAGACCCACCATTTGCATAGACTGGGTTCCTAATTGGGTCTCTCACCGTATCCGGAATATTGAGCCCAACTCATCCTCCAGCCCATAGCATCCAATGCCTAATAGACATGGTTGCGTCTTCCCGGTGCAACTGAGCCACTGTATCCAGCCGAGAACAATCAACCCCGGGAAGGGCCCGCACGTCTACAATGGTGGAAGACCTCGGACTTAATCTTTTCTTAGGGAGAATTGATTCAGGTCTCATTAAACTAGACTTGGCTTAGTCATAACAATTATGACTAACCTAGTGGCATGGGTCAGCTCGGATTATTGACCACCTCAGATCAGAACTGTGTCAACAGATATGGCCAGGTAAGTGAGACCGGTGGAAGGAATATGCCGTTAACTCGCACAAGAACGCATTCAGGTCGAGTAGCTTCCAATTAAAAACCAGTCGGTCGTCTGTGCCAAACTTACCTTAGACACCAAATTGTTGAGTCAGAACCAATTGGGTTAGCCTACAATCCAGACTCTAACCTCTGAGCCTAATTAGGTCTTGCTTGATCGTGACTCGATCTTGACCCAGACTTAATCCTATTAGGCTGGTCAATTTAAGCATTGTTGATCCCATCTAACCAACTCTTGATTCGGTTTGATCAACCGCTTAGACCTAATTGAGCTACCCAAGCCCGAACCCAGTATTATGAATATGTCTTAGATCTGAAATTCTCAATTTTAGACCTAATTAATATTCCATAAACTTAATTCTTAATTAAGTTGGGTTCATAAACAAAATATGCACAATAAATCCTAGGGTTTCAGGATCTAGGGTTTTGCAGAAAGTAAGTTTTGGGTTTCTGATTAAGGACGAACACGCAGCACCCCTACACGTCATAAGAACACCCCATCGAATGGGAAGAGAGGGCCTTTAAACCCTTCTTCGTTCTTATGACCGGACGGCCAAGAGGAACGCCTTAATCAGGAACATGTAAATACTACAAAACAGTTATAGATCTATATCATATATCTCATATACAAATTTAGATCTAATCATGGCATATTTTGCATACATCTCATGTATCATAATCATGCATGTTTTCAGATCTAAATTATCTCATAATAATCTAAAAAATTAGATTTAAATTGATCTAATCAAAATAAATTCTAATCTAGACAATTATGTAGAACTATTCTACAACTAGTCTAGACATGCATCAATCATATCTCATATGATATTTAAAATTAAATAATTTTTATTTGCTGTTTATCAGATGTTATTATAACACTTATAATATCAGAAAATAGTAAATAAGAAGATCTAAAATATGATTTAATCAGATTAAATCAAAGACATGCAAAACTATTCTATAGAACTATTCTATTCTAGAACTAGTCATGCATATCTTCATGTTCTTAGATCCAAATCATTTAATTTTAATTTTTCTGATTTCAGATCTGATCACATCTCATGTGACATCTGAAATCACATTATTTTCTAATTAAAATAAAATTAAAATCAGATCTAAACAATTTTAGAACCATGGCTCTGATACCAGTTGAAGGGAAATCCTGATTTCCCGGTCCAGGTTCGTTCCAGATCTGATTCAGATCAAGAGATATATTTCAAAAATTTTTCTCTTGATCTCAATCAGATCTTGATATGTTTCAGATCTGATTCTTATTATTTTAATAAATAAAATAAAATAAGATAAATTAAATCAAATTTAATTTACCTGATTTGGGTAATCCTATTACCCTGTAGATGATCCTGATTGCAGCGGAAGGTTCTGGATCTTAGCCACGCAAGCGCCTGGCCTCTACCGGTATCCACTCGGGTTGGATCTGGAGATCCTCTTCTTCTCTATCACACCTCCAAAAATCAGATCTGGATCTGATCTGGAGGATCTTCAAAACTCTTTTGAAGATCTGCAGTCGTCCTTTTGCAGCAGCGCAGCCTTCTTGCTTTTGATCGCCTTTCCTTGATCTGAATCACACCAAACTAAGTCCAAAACACTTTTGGACGTGGAGAGCAAGGGGAGAAGAGACTATGGCATGGAGAAGGAGGGGAGAGGCAGCCTTGGGGCGTGGGAAATCTCTTTCAATAAGACTTTGACTTCACTTTTTAATTAGGGTTGGGCGCAGGGTCTTATTTATAGACCTCTTGTGATCCAACTCCTCTTCCTCTCAACCAATCACAACCCTTTGTGAAATCAGATCTAAATCTGATTGGTTGGAATAGAGACCCCTGGATTCCTCCTTAGAGGGCGCCTAAGACCAGTCAAACTGGATTCTTAGTAGAACTCTAATTGGAATCCAAAAAGGGAGGTGGAGTCCTTGTCCAACAAGGACTCCTAGGCGCCTCCTACTTGGGCTCACGCCACCCTTGGCGTGCGCCCTTCTCCTTGCCAGGTTCTGGCAGGGGGACAGGCCCCCACCAGCTCTCCAATAGGTGCATGACATGTGGTCAAAAGTCAAAGGGTCAATGGTCAACGTTTGACCAGTCAAAGGTAGACTTTTGACCAAAGTCAAAGAACAAGAAATGGCAGGTGACCAAAAATGGCAGGTAATGTCTTACAAATAAGACAACCTATTCTGACTTGGACAACCTCCAGTCAGACCATATGAAGGCCTCTGATTGAGCACAAACTCCTTTGGCTCAGTCAGGACAACTTATTTATGATAGTAAAAGAAGAACGTTAGGTTCAATCGAGTGCTAGCACGATTTCCTTGAACCTAATTGAATCTCATTCAGATCAATTGAACTAGATCAGTTCAATTGATGATCACCAGATTCAAACCCTTGTTTGTGTGACCCAGTTAGGTTCAGTTCTGTATGGTAATGGGATATGTCATGATCTCTATCATAGACATCATCGAAACTCCTTTCGATGGATCAGAACTCTTCTGATTCGAACAGCTAGAATGATCGATCATCTAAATCATTCTAATTGCTCCCAAAATCCACCAGTGACACCTAGCAGTATATGGTGGCAACCCATCAGAGCTGAATGCGAACCTCTTGGTGCAGCTACCTGTGTGATTCAGTTCTTCTATCTTGAGCCCCGATCAGATTAGGGTTAAGGTGAACTCGTCAAACCCTAGTCTCTGTCATATGATGTAATCATTCGATTCGAGTCCAATGTGAAAATCTAAATAGAAACTCTTTCTATTATTTCACTCTGCCATGGCCATGGGCTTCTGGACTTGATTCTCATGATCATCATAGGGCTACTCCTCTACCACCGAGGTAGATAGATTCCCATCTTGATGCAATCCAGTTCCTACAATGAACATGTCATAGCCAACATACACCTCAGGGTTCCATATGGCTAGGAGACCGAGTAATGGTGTAGTCAAACTATAACACCCTCAAGGTGAACTGCCGATGCATCTCAGGTCAAAGAACCAGACACACTACTGCAGCATCGAGTCAGTCATTGACGAGAAGGTAGACTTCCCTAATGACTACTCGAGGTGGTCACGCTCAGTGCCCTCGTTCTCTAACGAGTACCTGTACTCTCGCTCCGGTGTCTCCACACCGTAGACTCAAGACTCATCTACTAAAGAGAAGCGATTCGTACACCAACCTTCCGGATCAATCACCATCCTCGTGATGATCCTATGGTCGGGAGCTGTTTATGAGTTAATAATGATTATTCATGTCTTAAATTTTCAACTCTTGAAAATATGAATTATCATTACCATTAACTCAAAGGATGTATCACAGACACTAAATACACATGTGTGATAGAAAATAACCCATTTCATTAATTATAGTCAAAATTACAATTTTGCCCCTAGAAGTGTATTACAAGTGTCAGCCAATTCTGGCTTCTAGGGCACATATATCTAACAACTGGAGCCTTTGTAACTTAGAGAGAGACATATTGCTCGACAATGGCATCTCCACAGGTTTGGCCTTCTCCATCCCAAACTTCTCTAGAACCTTCTAAACATACTTTCCTTGTGACAAATGGAGCACTTCTTTGCACCTATCTCTACAAATCTTCATTCCAAGAATTTTCTCGGCTGGATCCAAATCCTTCATCTCAAACTCAGATGATAATGCCCTTTTCAACCTTTTCACGGCATCCATGCTTCTACTGGCTATGAGTATATCATCTCAATACAATAATAGGTATAGGGCATCCTCCTCATCTATATCCTTGACGTAGACACAACAATCATGTTCACATCTCCTGAAACCCAAGCTCAAGACAAAGCTATCAAACCTTCGATACCACTAACAAGGGGATTATTTTAGGCCATACAAAGACTTCCTGAGTAAACACACCTTTTCTTCCTATCCCATCTCTACAAAATCATTTGGCTGCTTCATGTGGATTCTTTCCTCCAAAGTCCAATGAAGGAAGGCCATCTTCATGTCCATCTGTTCCAATTTCATGTTATGCTATGCCACCAGTGATAGCAAAACTTGAATAGAGTATGACGCACCATAGGAGAAAAAATTTCTATATAGTCAATCCCTTTACTTTGTGAGTATCCCTTTGCTACCAACCTTGCTTTGAATCTGACTCTACCTTATTTTGATGGTGCTTCTTTCTTTGTGAACACCCACTTTGAGTCAATAGGTCGAGCATCCTCTAGAAGATCAACCAACTGCCTTGTCTGATTCTTCTCAAGTGATTCCATCTCCTCCATCATGGCCTGTATCCATGAATCGTGATCCTCACTCTCCATGGCTACTACATAATTCTCTGGATCTCCATTAGCAGTGATGAGTGCATAGAAGATAACCTCATCAATGCCATATCTGATCCGCCTCCTAATAGTATGCTGGGGCCTATGCAAAGCCACTCCCACTGGCACAACTCTGCCTGATATCTATGGCTACTCCTGTATATCTGTCTAAACTACCGGCCATCTATGCTGATTTTCAAACTGAGATAATACTTTTCTGCCGAACTCCACCTCAACAGAAACACTCCTGTAAGTGGATGTAACCTACATGCCATCATTCTCTAATTGGCCACCGTTGTTTAACTTTATTTCCCCAGTTCCACCTATCCCAAACCTCCTCAAGATGCTCTTCTTTGTGCCTGAGAGTCTCACATTAGGTACCCCTTGACTCCTTGTTGATATCCTATGAATGTCATCTTTTGAGATTACGGGTCCAATTTGCTCCTCTCGATTGCCTCCACATGCGGATAGGCTATACAATCGAAGACTTTCTGGACGCCAAGCTCCACCTTCGTTCCACTCTAGACCTCCTCTAGAATGCCTTCATTTAGCTTATAATGAGGAAACCTGTTCACAAGAAAACAAAAAAAAGTTAGTGCATCACCCCAAAAGAACTTTGGGAGTGATGTCTACAGCCTGAAACTCCGTGCCTTCTCGGTCAGTGTTTGGTTCATTCTTTTAGCGACGACATTCTGTTGGGGAGTCATCTTCACCGTGTAATGGTGTTTGATACTATTTTCCTCACAGTACCTTCTGAACTCTAGGCAAATATACTCTCCTCCATTGTCCGACCTCAGACACTTCACCCATCTTTCTAACTCCTCTACTTCAGCTCTCCAGGCTCTGAACTAGGCAAACACCTTTGATTTTTTTCTGATCAGATAAACCCACACCTTCCTTGAGAAATCATCAACGAAAGTGATAAAGTATTTTACCCCACCTCTAGCTGATATACGAGCTGGTCCCCACACATCCTAGTGCACTAAATCCAGCACTCCCTTACTATGCTTGGTACTTTTGGCAAACTTCACCCTATGCTATTTGCCAAAGATGCACGGATCATAAAGATCTGTGCCCTCCTTCTTCAGGGCTAGGATCATACCTCTTCTACTTAGTTCAGTGACCCCACGATCACTCATATGACCCGTTCGATGGTGTTATAGCTGATATAAAATTTGCTCCTATTGTGTCGCTGCTAGCACCTCTGTACTATCATTTACCACTGAGCCTTCCATTCTATAAAGATTGTTGCTTAGTCTTCTACCTCTCATCACCACCAAAGCTTTCTTAAAAATTTTCAGACATCCACTCCCAGCTTGGCTACTAAAAGCGTAATCCTGCTCCTCCAAGTAGCCCAAAGAAATCAAATTCTTTTTCAACTCTAGTACATGCCTGATATTTGATAATGTACGAATGATCCCATCGTACATCCTAACCCTGATAGAGCCAATTCTAGCTACTTTGCATGGATGATCATCTCCAAGGCTGACACTTCCACCATCGACCTTCTGGTAGATAGCAAACCACTCTTGATGAGAAGTATAGTGGTGCGAGCACGCTGAATCCAATATCCACATAGTATCGTACTCTATGGATCCATCTGATATAACTAGCAAGTCTTCTCCACTGCTCGCAGAAGCTGTATCATCTTTCTTACTGGCCTTTCTTTTTTCTGACCTTAAAAGGGGGCAATCTATCCTCAGGTATCCAGGCTGATGATATTTATAACATTTCAATATCATCTTCCTATGATCGTGAGACTTTGACCTACCCTTGAATTTTCCTGTTGTCTTCTCCTTTGATCTTTCTTGTCTTTTGTTCACAGCCAAGATCTTAGACTTAGGGTCTCCCTTGCAGATCTTTTTTCTTTGCTCATTTGATATGAGCACACCAACAATCTCTTCATAGTTTAGGGTCTTCCTCTCATAAACTAAAATTGTTATGAGACCATCATACAAACTTGAGAGAAAATATAATAGCAGCAATGCCCGATCCTCCTCATCGATCTTCACATCCAAGCTCATCACCTTAAAGCACACCTGATTGAACCTTTGGATATGTGCAACAAGATTGCCACCTTCAGGCATCCTCAAACTGTGCAGGTATTTCTTCAACCACAGCTTGTTCGTCAAGTTCTTCGCCATGTATGTGCTCTCTAGTCTCTCCCAAAGCCCCTTTCCCATAGTCTCTATGCAAATCTCAAGCAACACTTGATCGGCCATGCACATCTGGATTGTGCTAAAAGTAATTTCCTCCAACTCTTTTCAATCCTCAGCACTGATCTTTTTCGACCTTTCTTTTGTCAAGACCTTATAGATCCTCTGCTGAACTAACAAGTCCGTTACTCATTGCTACCATAGAGTAAAGTTTTCTTTGCCGTCAAACTTCTCAAAATCCACCTTGAATCCACTTGATCCTATGACTTCAAACAAGTCAAGAACAGATCTCTAACACCCTTCATGATCACACACACCAATAAAACTATCCTTCAAAGAAGATCTAACTAGCCCAAGATCCTCTTTCCAAACTTCTATATCATCATTCCTCCGTGTAAACAATCTCCATCTCAATCTAGAGACAACCATAAAGCAAACTAGAAGCTTTAGGATAAAATCTGATGCAACAGATCCTAGATATAGTAAATCCTAGGTGTCTACCTTCCTTCCATGCAACACTGCTTTGATACCAAATGTCGAAAATGCGCACTATTCCCATACGAATCGACATAGCCACTGGTGATTAGCCAAGCAATAAAAAAGTACTTCTTAGAAATTTCTATAAAAGTATGATCAAATAATTAAAGGAATAGAGAAGAAGAGAAGAATAGATTTTTAGGAGAAAAGAGCTTTTATTCAGTATATTTCAGCCTCATTACAACCTTGACCTATTTTCTGTATATATACTTTACAAAGGATCAAGCTCAAGCTCATAGAAAAACATTCCAAACCCAAATAACCCACGTACACAAAATAATAACCCATAAAAAATTGAGTCGGCCTAATTTCAGACTGGGTCGGTTAACCTACGACTAGGTTAGCTCAGTCCTAGACTGAGCAGACCCAGTTGTGTACCATGCTAATAGCTCGAAAATGCTGCTTTCTATCTAAATTTTTCTATGGGACCTAGCCGACCTAGTCATGACCTGAGCTGGCCCAGTTTGAAACTTAGCCAGCTCCATCTCAGGGTGAGCCGGCCTAATTTTTGAACTTTGCTAGGAGAGCTGATTTTTTTTTGGCTCACTCCCATCTTTCCATGACCTGTCTTCTTATGATTTCAAGACTTGGGAGTGTCACTTCTGAGCTCACAGGAGGGTGTTAAATATCTCTTCCAAATTGGCAAAATGGTTTCTTGAAGATTGGCTTTTGACAAGCATGTCATCTATATAAACATTCATATTATGACTGATCTACTCCTTGAAGATTTTATTCACCAGATGTTGTTAGATTGCACCTGCTCTTTTAAGTCCAAAAGGCATAACCCTATAACAATAATAACCACGATCAATAATAAAAGTAGTTTTTTCCTCATCTTATGGTGCCATCTGGATTTGGTTATAGCCAAAGAAAGTATCGATGAAGGTGTGGAGCACATGGTCTAATGTTTCGTCCGCTAGTTGATCAATTCTGGACCGAATGTAGCTATCATTTGTGTAGGCTTTGTTTAGATCAGTGATGTCTATGCACATCCTCCACTTGCCATTAGCCTTCTTGATGAGAACTATATTTGTAATTCAATTCAGGTAGGATACATCCCAAATGAAGTTAGCTTTAAGGAGCTTGTCTACCTCATCCGCGGTGGCCTTCTATCCCTTGGGCATGAAACTATCCTTCGTTTGCATCACAGGTCAATGCTTGTGATCTATAGCTAGGCAATGCTCCATAACTTTGGCATCAATACCAGGTATATCTATGGCAACCTAGGCAAAGATGTTGGCATTCCCCTGCAAAAGGTGACGGGCAGCCTTCTGACTTCTTCCCCTAGGTTGAAGCTAAATTGAACTTTGTGGTCATCATTTCCATCATTCAAAGGGACTACAACAAGGTCATCAATTGGTTCCCCTCATTCTTCGGTTAGATCATCATGGGTGTTAGGGATAAACCCCACTCCTGTCAAATGTCGGACCAATACCTGGTTGAGAAGGATTCTCGATCGCGGAAGAGCTTCAACCATGGCTTCGCTTGTCCTTCGGTTGACCGACCTTTAGTATGCCTACCAACCTTTGGGACTGCTTGGACAAACTACCTCTAGATTGACTTCTTCTTCAGACAAACTTCCTCCAAACTTGTCCTCCAAATGGACTTCTCCTTCAGTCGAACTTCCTCTAGACTTCTCCTCCAGACGGACTTCTCCATTGGACGAACTACCTCCAGACTTCTCCTTTGGTTGAACTTCCTCTAGACTTCTCCTATAGATAAACTTCTCCACCAAACGAACTTCTCCTTCAGTCGAACTTCCTCCAGACTTTTTCTCTAGACGGACTTCTCTTTCAGCCAAATTCTCTCCAAACTTTTTCTTTAGATGAACTCGCTCTAGATGGATTTCTCCATCAGTCGAACATCCTCCGAATTCTTTCAAGTCATCCGAAGGACTTCTCCCAATCAAACCTTGCTCGCTGCTGATAGTGGTTTAGTCTAAACTTCAACAGTTAAATCTCAATCGACTGCATGTCATGACAATAGATATGTTGCGACAATAGACACTACCCTCCATAACAAACTTCACATGGCTCCGAACGGCCCACTACCAGGTGGTTACAACTATCGCCATCAGTTTTTCACAAGCTCCACCTATATAAAAGACCCTCTAGATACTCCTTCAAGGGAAAAGTTTTGGAACTCTCATCTTCTACTAAAAACTCTGCTAAAAATTCTCTGAGCACTTTATTTCTATTGGCCATAAGAGCTAACTTGATCGTCAGAGGATCTTGTCGGAGTTACCACCCTCAACTTCGAATGAGACTTATTTTGTAGGTCACCAGCGGTGACCTCGTCTTCTCCATCTCTAGCATCGATTCTGACATCAATGAGATTTTGCACTAATAGGGTTGGCGCTAGAGGAAGAGCCCTCCATTTTGTAAAGTGTCCCTTATTCTTAGAGGAGTGCTCAGTGGAAGCATTTTCTTCTTCTTCTTCTCTTCAAAACTTTTCTTCCTCGATCGATTTCTCGATAATTCCTCTCAAAAAGGCCTCGACTCGATGGTCAACCACCTCCACAATCAGATGTCATCCACATCTACCAGCCCCTATCTCATCCTCGGCATCTCAATCTCCACTGATAGTAGTGGTGGATGCGGAGTAATTCAATCTGCTAGTCCAGCAGGTTAGAGGCCTTACTAAAGCAGTGTAGGCCATGCAGCAACAATGACCTCCAGTGCCTGCACAGCTGGAGTGTGCTACACCAAAACCCTAGGAGCCCTTGCTTCGATCATGATTCAACCCTTGAGGAGATCTTACCCCCATTTTGCCAGAAGACTTTGGAGATCCGTGATTGTGAGGATCACCCAGACCAAAAGCTGCAAGGAATGAATTAGTGGATCAAAGAACTCCATCATGCTCCTTCCTCCCACATCAACGGCATCTGCACTGACCCTTCTTTCTCCTAACAAATCATATAAAAACCAATCTTACCAAACTTCAAGCTCCCATAGTTTGAGAGCTACGATGGGACTGCTGATCTGGTTGACCATCTGGAGGACTTCCAAATCTTGATGCTGCTCCATGGCGCATCAAACATTATTTTGTGCTGAGCTTCTCCATCTACTCTAAAGAGAGCTACCAAAAACTGGTACTAGGCCCTCAAGCTAGGTACTATCTTCTCTTTTAGTCAGATGTGCCACCAATTCGTGGCTCACTTCATCAGTAGCTGACCTCTCCGACGAGGCTCAAATTTTCTCATCCATATCAAGCAGATGAAAGGAGAGTCCATTCGGGCCTATGTCAATCGCTTTAATGCTACTGCTCTGGAGGTCCAGAACTTGGATTAGTTTGTTGTAATGGCTGCACTAAAAGACGACCTCCAAAAAAATGATCTATTATTCTTTCTGAAGAAGAAGTGCAGCCTCCAGAAAAATGATCTGTTATTCTTCCTAGAGAAGAAGTACCCTAGGAATTTTGTTGATATGCTAGCCCAAGCTGATGGTTATGCCCAGATGGAAGAGGCCTTCAAGGCGAAGGATAAAGAGGCCATGAGAGAGCGGTAGGCAGGTGATTCAAGCAAGCTCATAGTTGAAGAAAAGCCGAGCGAAGCTCCGCCGTGCTCTAGAACTCCTCTCTTGTGTAGATGAGCCTGAACTCCTCCTCGAGCTCATTGTCAGAGAAGCCCTGATCAAAGGGCACAACGGAACTCTCCCCCCAAAAGGTTCCACAGCTATGCTCCCCTAAACGCTCTGAAGACTCAAGTCTTGATGGAGATCAAGGAGCAACTATCGAGGCTAGAGAAGATGCGGTCTCATTCCAATAATTAAAATCCTAACAAGTACTACCTCTACCATCGTGACCATGGTCACGATACTGAGGAATGTATCCAGCTTCAAGACAAGATTGAGGAGCTCAACAGATGAGGCCTGCTTGATCGATTCCTGTGACATCGGCCTGAGGTAAGGGAAGATCAGCCAAGGATGTTGCCCTAGCCCAAACCATCAAGGAGGAAAGAGCAACAAGAAGATCGGCCACCCCTCGACATCATCAACACCATTTCTAGGAGACTTCTGTGGAAAGAGGCTAGTGGATCAATAGGAAAAGTGAAGAGTCGGAGGACTGAACAACCAATATCTTTCACTGATGAAGATGCTCAAGGAGTTCAGTTTCCATATAATGATGCAATTGTAATCTCTCTAAACATTGCTGACTATGATGTATGCCATGTTCTGATAGATAATGGAAGCTCTGCTGATGTCATATTTTATGTTGCTTTCTCTAAAATATCTATACCTAATAACCTCCTGAGATCTATAAACTTTCCATTGGTGGGTTTCACTGGCGATGCTATGCCAGTTGAAGAAATAATAACACTAACTATGGCTACAGGATAATATCCTAAATAAGCTAGAGCATAGGTCAACTTTTTGGTAGTAAAAGCTCTGTCTGCTTATAATGCAATTCTCGACCGACTTGGTCTAAATGCACTTTGAGCAGTAGTATCCAGTTATTATCTAAAGATGAAGTTTCCAATAGATCATGGGATTGGGGAGGTCAGAGGAGATCAAGCTCTGGTAAGGCATTGCTACTCCATCGCCTTACAAAAAAGTGGCCAATCCATCCTCTAGATGATAGAAACATAGAATACACAGTGTAGATCGGCTCTAGCTTGGATGAAGAAGTTCGGAAGTAGCTCATTGCCTTCTTGCGAAAGAATGCCAACACCTTTGCTTGGGTCCCTATAGACATGCTAAGAATTGATGCCGAGGTCATGAAGCATCAGCTGGCTATTGATCCCAAATGTAGACCAGTGAAAGAAGAAGTTCGAAGCCATGCACTAGAAAGACAGAAGGCGATAGCAAAGGAAGTGGACAAACTCCTTAAAGTTGGGTTCAGTCGAGAAGTCAACTATCCAAGTTGGGTCTCCGATGTGGTCCTAATCAAGAAGACCAATGGCAAATGGAGAATGTGCATAGACTTCAAAAAGCTGAACAAGGTCTATCCAAAAGATAGTTACATCCTGCCTAGAATTGATCAACTGGTGGATGTAACTTCGGGCCATGAGCTTCTCACCTTCATGGATGCTTTCTCCAACTACAATCAAATCTAGATGGCATCACAGAATGAGGAGAAAACTGCTTTTATTATTGACCATGGTCTATATTGTTATAGGATCATGCCCTTCGGGCTCAAAAATATAGGAGCGACATATCAGTATCTGGTCAATAAGATTTTCAGATAGCAGATCAACCGCAACCTAGTGGTCAACATAGATGACATGCTTGTCAAGAGCCAAATTTTGATCAATCATCTAGCCGACATTGAAGAGACCTTCGATGCTCTCCGAAGATATAAGTGAAGGAAAAATCTATTTTTTCGACATAGGATCGTTCAGATCTGATTGGATTTGAAGAAATATTTTAAAATTTTTTTCTAAAATTCTAATCAGATTTGAAGGATCCTGTGCTAAGAAAATAGATTTTTTCTTTAACTGGTATCAGAGAAAAATGATTTCTATAAAAATTTCTAAAATTCTCTGATCACATGACCCTCAATTCTCTCAATTGGGTCAACTATTGACCCTAGTCCAATTGCACTAGGAATGAATTTAATTTTCATAATTAGTCTGATCTGGACTTATTTCAGTCAGATAAAAATAAACTCATTCAAGATACAGGAATGAGTTAAATCAAATTTGACTCAGTTGGATGAATCAAAAAGATTATAGTGTTGGAAAACATGCAGGGTATTATGCATAGATTTCAAAACTTTTTCAAAATATAGAGCAGTGGAAGACATAGATTAAACTATTTAATCTACAACATGCACGTAATCTAATTACAAAATCCTACATCAAGGATCTATAACATGTTTTGATGTAAATATACATCTAAAATTAAATTAAACATAAGTGGTATTGATCATATCAGTACCTAGATCTAGAACAATTCTAGATCTAACCATATATCGCATCTAAGTCACCAAGAGATCAAATCTCTTACCTTTTGCAGGTAGCAAACTCTGCGGTTGAATCCATTCTTGCCTTTAAAGCTGCACAAGTATCTTATCTCTACAGATGATCCATACGACCATGCAACATAGATCGGAGGTTCGTCGAACGAAGATCCACTCGAAGTGCTAGCTTCTCGCGGATCCCTCCTAATGGTCAATCAAATACATGTTCTTTGGATCTCTTAGACACTCTAAGAGATAAAAAATATGAGGAGGAATAAGGGAGGAATCCAACCCTTGGATCTCTCATAAATCAAAAAATAAAATCAAGAAAAAATAAATCCTAAGAGAAGACAAATCTTCTCCTTTAGGCAATCAACGGTTGAAATCCTAAAAACATCTCTATGCTTGGACAAGAGGAGACCTCTTCTAAAATTTTTTCTAAGTTTCTATATCTAAGGTTTTTTATTTTGTTCATACAAAAATCCCACAAAAAAGAAAGGAGAGCAAAGGTTCTCCAAGAAATCCTAAGAGAAGACCGTTCTTCTCTTCTCCTTCTATCATCAGGATATGATCAGATCATGTCCAAAAAATTAACACCATGCCCCAACAACATGGAGCACTCATCCCCACACCAAAATCCTCTCTCTATTTTATATTTTTATCATATAAAAATTATAAATAAAATAAAAAGAGAGAAAAATATAAGAGAAGACAATCTTCTCTTACCTTGTCTCTTCAAGACATCAATCTTTGATGTCTTAATTGAAGGCTCTTCTCCATGAATCATGATGCCACAAATCCTTCATTCCTTTTCCTCCTTTTCCTCTAATTTTTTATGATTTTTCTCAGATTTTTGATATCCTAAAACCATCTCATAAGAGGCATCCACCTTTTATTGCAAGACTAGGTCAAAACCTAGTCTAAGGAGGACTTCTATGGGCCGTCTAACTCTTGGATGCCCCACCCACTTATTTTTTCATGTAACCACTGATTCTCATGCACAAAACAAAGAGAAAAGGGGCTGAATAAGATAGAGGAGCATGGGTAGAGTTGGCGCACAAGGGAGGGAGGAGTTTGGGTCAAAGAAGACTCTTCTAAGTAGGAAATAATTACCAACTTCCTTCTAATTTTGATCAAATCAAATTTAAATCTAATTTCTGAGATAATGGGGTGTGGAAAATCATTTCTTAGGCATAGAAATAATATAAAAAATTTTGAAATTAAATATTGGGGTGTGAGACCACTGGCGCAAGGGAAGAGTGAGAGTCCCAGTCCAACTATGACTCTTTATATTTGACTAGGTCAAAACTGTTTGAAACTAAATGAAAACTAATTTAAACTAGATAAAATGCAACCTAATTGAGAGTGATCCCACTCTAATTAGGAGTCGAGTTAAATTAGATTAAACTATGAATTTAACTATGAATTGATTTTTCCTTACAATTGGCTTACCAATAAACCAATTGGATTTAACCTAATTAAGTCCAAACCAATTCTAATTAAATTTAATTTAGTTAGACTTGATCTCAGCCTGATTACTCAATCAAATTGAGCCAATTAATAATCCAATTTCTAATCAATCCTCTTGCAACACTTGAATTAGGTCAAACATCAATCACATTGAATGTTTGACCTCGAAACGATTCTCAATCACCAATTAACCATCTGATCAGGTTATAAGCTCTAATGTGTATGACCCCATAGGTTCGAACCTAAGTCAGTAGTGCAGGAATCAATTTCTATACCAATTGAAGTTACCATCTAGCAATGGTTTCCGACATCCAAATAGGTCGAATGTATGCAAAGCAATATTCTTAGAATGCTAGCCAATGGTTAGCGTATAATTCATCCCTATGATCAATAATGCTCAAGACAACTTCGAGTATGCTGTCAAACACTCATACAAGTCATCTCTCTTGTATCTTAAAATTTTACAAATTTTGTGACACCTTACGAGGATTACCCAGGCCTAGGTTTTGCTAAATTAAAATATAGCGAATCATTCTCTTCCTGAAGTTAATCAGGAGTGATCAATCCCATGTTGACTCACACACCGACTTTACAAATACTTCACTATATCCAAAAATTTTTTGAACCTATATTAGAAATATAGACAGTCTGGCACCAAAATACAGTGAGTTGCTTGCAAGTCATCGTGGTGATCTTAGATCAGAGAGACACTTATACCCATTGACCATACCTAGCTACTCTTGACAGTAGAGTGCTATATTAGTCACGTTCAATGTAGATGTACTCCTACATCTCATCTGGATGCTATACCAGTGTCTTCACACCACTTGGTTATGAGAACAACCAACGCATATGGCATACAGTGACCTACACTCGATAAGTTATCATCCTTTTTAATAACTTATTATTTGATCGTGAATAATTTAAGAACTATTCGATAAATCCTTTTTTATTGATTGATTATGGTTCTAAGAACTTCATCATAATTTAGAAGTTCATTTAAGAAAGATAGAACTTTTATGATGAACCAGCCAAATAACTATTATTATTATATAATTCATATACTAATTGCAATCATCTACCAGTTAGAAAATTGGCTTTAGGATACATTTTCTAACAACTCCCACTTGGACTAAAGCCAATCAAAATGATATCAAATATCCTATCTTCCACTTGAGTTCGTAGAACTTCTTAGTTCCAAGGCCTTAGCAAATGAGTCGGTCAAGTTCTCCTTTTCCATCGATCTTCCAAAAGTCAACATCACCCTGATCTAATATCTAAGGTGATAGCGATGTAGAATATGCTGGTCCTTTGGTTCTTTAGCCTGAGCTATGGCTCCAGTGCTATAATAGGACTGGACCATCTATGGAGGATGCTACTTCCATCCTGCTAATGAACCTCAACAATTATACAACTTACATGGTAGCATCATATGCCACGATGTCTCTACATCACTAACTGAATAGTCTAAAGTATCCTGCTTAGAACCTTACTAGTAGATTGCTCCTATAGTTAGGGTATTAGCCAACATTCTCTAGTTGTCATCTTGTTCTGACTGAAATTAAAACATCGTCATGTTTTAAGTCAGTACTTTCATATTTGAGTCACTGGACCTTAGTATTTTCCTAATACTTAAGGACTGTCTATACAATCTTCCAGTGGCTCTCACTTGGATCAGATTGGTATCTGCTCACTACCTCTAGTGAGTATACCATGTCTAGTCATTTACATGAAGAAATAAGATGACATCTAAACCTTTATCCTTTGCAATGTTGGGATGTCATTTCTGATTAAGAAAATTTCATCCACAGACAACATAAGGAATAACACTATAGAATATTTTGTCCAATTACAAATGCAAAATTTATCTTTTTTCATAACAAAGGCATACGTTAAAAATGTATGTTCTAATTCTGAGGTAATAGCCAAACAGGCTTTAAAGTCTTTACCTTCCCATCTGCGCTATTTTGATCCTTTTGAAAATCCATTCACACCCAATAGATTTTATCCCTTTAGGTGAATCAACTAGTGTCCATACACTATTGATTTTCATGGACTTCAATTTGGATCATATCGCTCTAGATCACTGCATTGCATCCCTATAGGTGATTGGATCCTTGTTGTTCTCATCGAGCTCAATAGGATCGCCATCCCAAACTTAGATACTAAAGTATCTGTCCAGTTGATGCGGTACTCTACCGGATCTTCTTAATGGTGATACTTTAATGGGCTCCAAATTTGATCTGATTAAATCTAGTTCTGTAGGTTTACTAGATTATGTCGGTTCTTTTCTACCAGTCAAACTTTGTCAAGTTCAACTTGATAGGCATCAGTTCCTTTTCTAAGAAACTCCTTTCCAAAAGGAATGCCATACTGCTGATGAACATCTTATGTTATTTAGCATAGTAGAATTAATAACCCTTAAATACTTATTGGATTAGCATCCAAGTTTATCTGCATGCAAATATATGACAAAGGTCAATCAACTCCAAATCCAAAAGTGAGAGAGTCTAGGACTACGCCCGATCCATATCTCATATGAAATCTATGCGACAGATTTACTCAGAACCTTTTTTAGAGTAAAACTAGTACCCACAAGAGCACAATCCTGAAATAGGCAGACAAGTGAACCCTATAGTGGATTGAACCATATCTAACAAAGTTCAATTCCTTCTTTTAGATACATTATGTTTCGAAAAGAAATCCACTAAGAGAGAATCCTATTCTATCCTAGATATGTCACAAACTTACTGGATAAGTATTCGCCTCCTCAATCTAATCGAAGAGTTCCAATGCCTTTTCCAATTTGTATTCTTTTTTTATTATAGAATCATTTAAATATTTCAAATGATTCAGGCCAGATGCACCCATGCCCAGATTGGTCGTCTATAATGAAATACTAATATCTTTCTTTGGCACTTGTTCATAAGTCCACATACATCACTATATATGAGACTTAAAATTTTATTGGCTCCTTCATCTTTTCCAGTAAAAGTTGATCTTATCATTTTTCCAAGAAGACAAGATTCACAGGCTATCAATGATTCACAATCATTGATGTCGAGGTTTCCATCTCAAGCTAACCCATTTATCCTATTCTTGTCAATATGACTAAGCCTATAATGCTAAAGATAGATATCCATGACATAATCTAACTTGGCTGTGTTCATTACACTTAATAGAATGTACAAATATTAAATATTATTTCTTTATTATCCATATATTACTATAATATTATTCATAATGATATCAAAATAATCTTCTTTATTAATAAATGATAACCATCTCTAACCAAAAGGCCATCAGAGATCATATTTATCATAAATGATGGACAATAGTGACAATCACTAAAAATGACATCTATTGAAATTAAGCTTGACAAATCCTAAAGCTAGGATTGGAACAAAACTTCCATCCCCAATGTTCAAGTATTTCACACCATTTTAATATATCCCACTTACTTATAGTCTTTGCAACAAATTGCATAAGACTATTGACATCTAATACCCATGTAGTAGAATTATTTAAAGAGAAATTTTAAGGTATTATCATATAACATTTTTAATGAGCAAATTTTGCTCCTTTCTCTTATTCAGTCTGTTACAGTCAAGTAAAGTAAGATAATTCTTCTTCCTATGACCCTGCTTTTATCATTAGAAGCACTATGCCAAATTTGGGTTAACCTTGGACTAATTGTTTTGACTGGGCTTAGAAGCCTCAGTACGAACCCATTCGTATTGCTGAACCAAATTCAACTCTCGATACTAATTATCGAAGCTGGATCCCATAAGTCATCACTATCTAACAGTGATAGGAGCAATTAGGGTTTAGCCTTAATTTGAGAAAGGAGAACATTGACCTAAGTATATGAATTATATTAAGCCTAAAGACTTGGACTTTAGTCTAAAAGTTCTTCTACTATTTTATTTGAATTGGTAGCCTCTACCTCCAATTCCGAGAATCACTTTAATTTTCTAGTAGGTACTATAATCCACATAGATTGCACACAAGCCCAACTATGATTGGTCAACCCATGTACATCTAAGGGTAGGTTCATAACCAATTATTTCTTCAAATAATTTTTAATAATTTAATTTTGCCTGAGAAACCTAATTAGTAGGCTAGGGCCTCCACCGTAAGGATCCGGTTAGGTCCAACCATTAACATGGGTATACTTGGTGCATCTAACTAACAAATGATTAAGCCTAACTATGGTTGGTCAACCTAACCACCATTAGAAAGACACATCCAAATCATCATATTATGAATGATAATTCCATTAGTCAACAAGCACCAGACCTATGGGCCTTCAGTGATTATTGAGTTAATGGACTTAATATCAAATACCTTAATGGGAGGCTATGACTCGGTTATCTCTATAACTTCATCATTTTAAGGACCTAATAATTTTAAATGATTTAAATTATTAGTGATTTAAGGATAGAAAGGATATGGATCAATTTGCGCCTACTAACTTCACCAAGTCAGGTCCTCCCACTAACTTCACAAATCACTGATGAGGATTATGATCAATTTTGATCCATGGGCACCTATATCAGTCTCACTGAATAAAATCAGTCTCACTGATTTTCTATGTGACATGGGTTAGCTCGAATCAATAAGCAACCTAATCGAAATCTGATTAACCACATTAGCCAAATAACTAAGATCGATGGGAGGGTCTGCCAAGGCTTGCGTTAGACACCATCAGAAATGGCCAGGTAAGTGGGTTGCCAATTAAAAACCATTGGTCTGGAATGCCAGACTTACCTTAGACATCAATTGGTTTGTCAATTTTGATTTGGTCTGCCTGAAGATTCGGGCTTGACCACTAGGCCATGATCAGGTCCATTTGTTAGATATTTGAACATTGATCAACACAACTATTAAATTGATCTATAGAAAAGAAATGACCTAATCCTAATTAACTATTAATTAGGTTTGATCAATTTCTTAACTAAGCTCATATTTATTCTAACCTTAGGTCTAACCCAGTTAATGACTTGATCAAAACTAACCCATTCAACCTTTAACCCAAGTTTTATGAAATTATCTTAAGATCTTCAAATCACAAACCAAGATTCTAAAGAATCACTTAATTCTCAATTAAGTTCAAAGTTTGGACTTATGGAACCTTAGAACTAGTTTCTAATTTTATTATTTAAAATATTTTCAAATTGTAAACAATTTACATTGAATCATATTCAATACATGATTTTAGATCTAATTTATTTCATTATTTAGATCATGTTCTAGGGTTTTGAATATAGGATTTTGCAAAAAGTAAGTTCTCAATTTAAATTCTATAAAACAAATATGTCATACATATACATTCTAGATTCAAAATAAAAATTACATATCAACATATGCAATAAGAGGATCTAGATCTAAACATAAAACACATCATGTGGATTCGATCATAATCCCTTTAAAATTAGATTTAAAATCTAAAAATAGATCATAAATTACTTTAGATCTTATCTAACACATTTATGACTTAGGTTTCTCAGATCAGCACATAGTAGGGCAACCTTTCCACTGTAAGGGATAAACCTTATAGCAGGATAACCTTATGGCAGTATGTGCAATCCTGTTATTATTTAGATCTAATCTAAATAATCTAAAATAGATCAAATATCTATTTAATTTTATATTTAAACTAAAAAATTAAATCATAAATTTTCTTAAATCTAATCTAAATTATTCATGATTCAGATTTAGATCAGCAAATACAAGGATAACCTTTTCATTGTAAGGGGTTAACCTTACAACAGGACAACCTTGTGGCAGTATGTGCAATCTTTAATTAATTTTAATTTTTATATTTAATCGAATGCAACTATGATCATATTATAAAAAAATCTAGATGCTTTGATACCACTATTGAAAAACATGCAGGATTTTATGCATAGATTTCAAAACTTTATCAAAATATAGAGCAGCAAAAGATATAGATTAAACTATTTAATCTACAACATGCATGTAATCAAATTACAAAATCCTACATTAAGGATCTATAACATGTTATGATACAAATATAAATCTAAAATTAAATTAATCATAAGTGGTATTGATCATATCAATACCTAGATTTATAACAATTCTAGATCTAACCCTAGATCGCATCTAGGTCATCAAGAGATCATATCTCTTATCTTTTCACAAGTTGAGAACTCTACGGTTGAATCTATTATTGTCTTTAGAACTGCACAAGCATCCAGCCTCTACTAGTGGTCCATACGAATCTACAACATAGATCGGAGGTTCATCAAACAAAGATCCACTCGAAATGCTAGCTTCTTATGGATCCCTCCTGATGGTCAATCAAATACATGTTCTTCGGATCTCTTAGACACTCCAAGATATGAAGAACATGAGGAGGAATAAGGGAGAAATTCAATCCTTGGATCTTTCATAAATCAAAAAATAAAATCAAGGAAAAACAAATCCTAAGAGAAGACAAATCTTCTCCTTCAGGACATCAATGGTTGATGTCCTGAAAACATCTCTATGCTAGGATAAGAGGAGACGTTCTCCTCTAGGATTTTTCTTAAGTTTCTAGATCTAAAATTTTTAATTTTATTCATGCAAAAATATGAAAAAAAAAAGGACAGGAAAGGTTCTCCAAGAAACCCTAAGAGAAGATCTTTCTTTTCTTCTCCTTCTCTCATCAGGACATGATCAGATCATGTCCAAAAAATTAACACCAGATCCCAACAACATGGAGCACTCATCTCCACATCCAAATCTCTCTCTCTCTTATATATTTTTATCATATAAAAAATATAAATAAAATAAAAAGAGAGAAACATAAAAGAAAAATATAAGAGAAGACAATCTTCTCTTACCTTATCTCTTCAAGACATCAACTTTTGATGTCTTTATTGAAGGCCCTTATCTATGAATCTTGGCACCAAAAATCCTCCATGCCTTCTCCTTCTTTTTCTCTACTTTTTCATATTTTTTCTTGAATTTTTTACATCCTAAAACTATCTCATCAGAGGCATCCACCTTTTATTACAAGACAAGGTCAAAACCTAGTCAAAAGAGGACATCTATGGGGCACCCAACTCTTGGACGCCCCTCCTACTTATTTTTTTGTGTAACCACTAATTCTCACACACAAAACAAAGGGAAAAAGGGCCGAATTAGATAGAGGAATGTGGGTAGAGTTGGTGCACAAGGGAGGGAGGAGTTTGGGTCAAAGAAGACTCTTCCAAGTAGGAAACAATTTCCAACTTCCTTCTAATTTAGATCAAATCAAATTTAAATCCAATTCCTGAGATAATGGAGTGTGGAAAATCATTTCTTAGGTGTGGAAATCATAGAAAAAAATCTAGAATTAAATATTGGGGCATGGGACCATTGGCGCAAGGGAAGAGTTAGAGTCCTAGTCCAAATATGACTCCTTATGTTTGATTAGTCCAAAACTATTTTGAACCTAAATCAAAATTAATTTAAACTAGATAAAATACAACCTAATTGAGAGTAATCCTAGTCTAATTTGGAGCCCAATTAAATTTGATTCAACCATATTTAATTCTGATTTAAATCCAAAGTCAATTTGGAATTAGATGCACCTAAATCCTAGTCTAACTAGGAATTGATTTTCTCTTGCAATTGGCTTATCCAATAAACCAATTGGAATTAACCCAATTAAGTCCAAACAAATTCTAATTGAATCTAATTCAATTAGACTTGATCTCAGTATGATTTCTCAATCAAATTGAGCCAATTAGCAATCCAATTGCTAATCAATCCTCCCACAACACTTGCATTAGGTCAAATATCAATCGCATTGAATGTTTGATCTCGAAATGATTCTCAATCGTCAATTAACCATCAGATTAGATTACAAGCTCTAATGTGTGTGACCCCATAGGTTCGATCCTAAGTCGATAGCATAGGAATCAATTTTTGCACCGATCGAAGTTACCATCTAGCAATGATTCTCGATGTCCGAATAGGTCAAATTTATGCAAAGCAACATTCTTAGAACCCTAGCCCATGGTTACCATATAATTCATCCCTACGACCAATAATGCTCAAGACAACTTTAAGTACGTTGTCAAACACTCATACAAATTATCTTTATTGTGCCTCAAAATTTTGTAAATCCCATGACACCTCACGAGGATTACTCAGTCCTAGGTTTTACTAAATTGAAACACAGCGAGTCATTCTCTTCCTAAAGTTAATCAAGAGTGGTCAATCCCATCTTGACTCACACATCGACTTTATAAGTACTTGACTATACCCAAAAACCTTTCGAACCTATATTAGAAATACAGACAGTCCGACACCAAAGTACAGTGAGTTGCTTACAAGTCATCATAGTGATCTTAGATTGGAGGGACACTTATACCCATTGGCGTTAGCTAGCTACTCTTAATAGTAGAGTGCTACATTAGTCACGTTAAGTGTACATGTACTTCTACATCTCACTTGGATGCCATACCAGTGTCTCCACACCACTTGGTTTTGAGGACAACCAATGCATATGGCATACAATTACCTACACTCGATAAGTTATTGTCCTTATTAATAACTTATCATTTGATCATGAATAATTTAAGAACCATCCGACAAATTCTTCTTTATCGATTAATTATGGTTCTAAGAACTTCATTATAATTTAGGAGTTCATTTAAGAATGATAGAACTTTTATGATGAATCGGCCAAATAACTATCATTATTAGATAATTCATATACTAATTCAAATCATCTACCACTTAGAAGATTGGCTGTAGGACACATTTCCCAACATACAAAAGGTGAAAATCAAGCTCAATCATGTGCTAGGACGATTACCTTGAACCTGATTGGATCTAATCCAAATCAATCAAACTAGGTTAGCTTAATTGATGACATCCCGACCCAAACTTTTGTTTGTGTGATCCAGTTAGGTTCAATTCCGTATGGTAATGAGACGTGTCATGATCTCCATCATCAACATCATCGAAACACCTTTCAATGGATCAGAGCTTTTCTGATTCATACAATTAGAACGATCAATCATCAAAATCATTCTAATTCATCCCAAAATCCACCAGTGACACCTAGCAGTATATGGTGGCAACCCATCAGAATTGAAAGTGAATCTCTCGATGCAGCTACCTGTGTGATTGGGTTCTTCTATTTTGAGCCTCGATAGGATTAGGATTAAGGTGAACTCGTCAAACCTAATATCCATCAAATGGATCAATCATTCGATTTGAATCCTATGTGACACCCATTATAGAAACACTTTCTATCATCTTCACTCTGCCATGGCCACAGACTTACGGACTCGATTCTCATGATTATCATAGGGCTACTCTTCATCTACCGAGGTAGACAGATTCCTTATTGGTGCAATCTAATTTCTACAATGATCATTCTATAGCCAACATACACCTCAGGGTTTTGAATGGCTAGGATATCAAGTTATGGTGTAGTCAGAGTACAACACCCTCAAGGTGAATTATCGATGCACCTCAGGTCAAAGAACCAGACACACTACTACAACATCGAGCCAGTCATCGACGAGAAGGTAGACTTCCTTATGAATGCTCGAGGTGGTCACGCTCAGTGCCCTTATTCTCTAATGAGTACTTGTACTCTCGCTTTAGTGTCTCCACATCATAGACTCAAGATTCATCTACTCAAAGAAAGCGATCGTACACCAACCTTCCGGATCAATCCCCATCCTCATGATGATCCAATGATCAGAAATAGTTTATGAGTTAATTATGAAAATTAATATCTTAAATTTTCAACTCTTTGAAAATATGAATTGTTATTACCATTAACTCAGAGGATATATTGCATACACTTTAAATACATACTGCAATAGAAAATAATTCTTTTATTAATTTAGAGTTAAAATTATAAAATTATCCATAGAAGGTTATCATAAGTGTTAGCCAATCTATATTCTAGGGTACATACCTAACAAACTCCCACTTGATCTAAAGCCAATTGGCTACAAATCTATGTTCCATCTTCTCAAGATGGGCTTCGATCTTCTGCTGGCCTAAAGGCTTCATCAGTGGATCTGCCGCATTGTCTGTAGAGTCAACTCTCTTGATCTCGACGTAACCCTTCTCAAGGTAATCGTGGATGAGGAGGAATTGCCTCTCAATGTGCTTGGATTTTCGATGAGACCTCAACTCCTTAGCTAGAGCTATGGCACCATTATTGTCACAGTATAGAGGGATGGCATCACTTCAAGTTCTATGATGAACTTTTTGTACTAGAATGCTTTCGTTGCAGCTTTCGATGCAGCGATGTACTATGCTTTCATGGTGGAATCTGCTATCATAGTCTACTTGGAACTCTTTCTGCTGATAGTACCATCATTACACACAAATAGACTACCAGATGTTGACTTTCGATCATCTATATCAGACATAAAATTTGAGTCTGTATAACCCCAGACCTAGAGTTCTCCATTACCAAAAATCAACAATATATCCTTAGTCCTTCTCAAGTACTTAAGGATACATTTCACAGAAGTTCAGTGCTCTTCACCTAGATTCAATTGATATCTACTCATGACACTCACAGCATGGGCGATATCAGGTCATGTACATAGCATGACATACATGAGGCTCGCTATTGCCAAAGCATCAGAGATCTTGCCCATGCGTTCAATCTGCTCAGGTGTGTTGGGATACATCTTCTTGGATAGATGAATGCCATGTCTGAAGGGCACCAATCCCCTCTTGGAGTTTTTCATGCTAAACCTCTTTAGCACCTCCTCTATGTACATCTTCTGTTAGAGATCTAGCATCCTATTTGGTCTATCTCTATAGACCTTAATTTTTAGAATAAAGGATGCCTCTCCTAGGTCTTTCATAAAGAACTCTTTTGATAACCACATTTTAACTATGGTCAACATGGAAATATCATTCCCAATAGAGTGCATATCATCTACGTACAGTACGAGGAAGATAACAGCACTCCCACTGATCTTTTTGAATACACATGATTTCTCCTCATTCTTGATGAATCCAGATAATTTGATCACATCATCGAAACGAGCATTCTAGCTCTAAGATGCTTGCTTATGTCCATGGATGGACCTTTGCAGCTTGCAAACCTTATGATCAGCATCACTGGATGTGAAACCTAGCAGCTATTCCATATAGATATCTTCCTCAAGATATCCATTCAAGAAGGCTATTTTTACGTTCATCTGCATATTTCATAATCGAAATAGACTGCAACAGCAAGCAATGTGTGGATGGATTTTAGTGTGGCTATTCGTAAGAAGGTATCCTGATAGTCAATGCCTTCATGCTGACTATACCCTTTCACCACTAACCTAGCCTTGAATATCTCAACATTTCTATCTACATCTATATTTCTCTTATAGATCCATTTACACCCAATAGGTACTATACCTTCAGGTGGATATACCAGGGTCTAGACTTTGTTCGAGCGCATTGAGTCAATCTCTGACTTCATTGCCTCTAACCATTCTCAGAGTCCATATCTAATACCTCCTCATCATACATTTTGGGATCATCACCATGAACTCCATTTCCCATAAGGAACATTTTCTCTACATCCTCTGAATTAGTACCTAAGTATCTTTCAAGAGGATAAAAAATTCTTACTGATCTATGAGGTGGATGAGGTAGTGATTGGACTGGCTCAATCTGATTGGGTTTCATAGGATCCTTAGCTTGTTGCTCTTGGGAGACTTTCTCCTCAAGCCTAATCTGCCTTTTGATGCCACCATATTAAATAAACTATTTTTCAAGGAATATGACATGTCGACTCACAATCATATTATCGTCTTTCAAAATGGAGAAATAATATCCTAATGACTCTTTAGGATATCCTATGAACCAAGCTCTAAAAAACCTATACTCTATCTTGTCCGCCTGTTGTCTCTTGACATGAGCCGGATAATTCCAAATTTTGAGGTGACTCAGGCTTAATTTCTTACCATGCCATATCTCATACGGTATGGTAGGAACGATTTTAGAGGAAACCCTATTAAGCAAATATATAGCGGTCATTAGACTGTCTCCAAAGAAACTCAGGGAGGTTCGTGAAGCTCATCATAGATCAGACCATATCTAATAAGGTTCGATTTCTCCATTCTAAAATTCTGTTGAGTTAAGGTGTTCCAGGTGGAGTCCATTGAGAGACTATGCCATTTTGCTTAAGATAGTCTAAAAATTTTTGACTAAGGTATTCATCTCCTCGATCTGATAGAAGAACCTTAATGGATTTTTTGATTTATTTTTCTACTTCATCTCTAAATTTTTTGAACTTTTTAAAACCTTTAGATTTATGTCGTATCAAATACACAAATCCGTACTAAGATAAATCATCAATAAAGATGATGAAGTAGACATTGCTGCCTTTAGCTGGCATATCAAATGGACCGCACACATCAGTATGTACTAGGGCAAGTAGTTTTGTGGCGCTTTTCCCATATCCTACAAAAGGAAGCTTGGTCATTTACCATGAATGCGTGATTCATAAATCGAATATGACTCGAAAGTCAATGAACTCAACAGCCTGGATTTATTCAATTTGTTAAGCTTGTCTTCTGCTATATGCCTAGCCTAAGGTGCCATAGATACCTATCATTTAGACTATCCCTAGGTCATTTTGATCCTATGGTGTTCACATTTTGCTCGATATTGAAAATAGAAACATCAATATCTAACTGATAGAGATCATTTATAAGAAAACCACTTATAATTTTATTTCTTTCATAAAGAATATTATAATGGTCCTTAAGAAAACTAACTACATAGCCTTCCTATGCTAAATAAGAAATAGAAATCAAATTCCTGCTTGCTGTAGGTACATAAAAATAATCTCTAAGAACTAAATCTAATCCAAAATGGTAATCATAGAGGATAGATTCCTGCAGCCACTACAGCAACTCTTGCTCCATTCTCAACGCGTAGGATCATCTCACCATCCGTCAGCCTCCTACTATCCTCAAGATCCTGCATAGGAGTGCATAAGTGAGCACTAAAATCAGAGTCAAGCACCCAACTGAAAGCAGAAGAAATCATAAGGTTAGATTCTATAATGAGCATACCATCAGAAGGACCTACCTCCTTGTTCTTCAGGCTGGCTAGGTATAAGGGGCAGTTCTCCTTCCAATGACCATCTGTGTTGCAATGAAAATATTTTTCTTTGTTAGTGTCATTTTTCTTTGGCTCTGCCTTCTTCTTCTTTCCACCATCCATCTTCTGCTTCTTCATGGATTTCTCTTCTTTCCCAAAGACATTCTCTTAGAAGAAGTCTACTCCACAGCAAGTACTGAGCCTTTAGAATCTTTCATAGAAAGCTCAGCAGTAAGCAACATATTCATAAGTTCTGCTAGAGTATTCTATAGTTTATGCATATGGTAGTTCATGATGAACTACCCATATGCATCGATCAAGGATTGCAGAATTATATCAATCAAGAAATCCTTATCCAACTTGACACCGAGCTTCTCAAGCTCTTCTATGTTCCTGATTATCATCTGATAATGATCTTGGATTGACTGCCCATCATTCATTTGAGCCTTAAAAAGTCTTCTAGTGACTTGATATTTGGCTGCGTGACTTTGTTCACCAAGCAACTCTTGCAGGTAAGCCAACATTTGGTGGCTAGTCTTAATATCTTCATGTTGGTGTTGGAGCTCATCAGACATCAAGCCCAACATATAATATCTGGCTTTTTTACCATCATCCATCCACTACTCTAAAGATGCTCTCTGATCAGTGGATGGATGGGTTGGTAAAATAGAAGGGTCCTGTTCCAACACAAGAGTCAACTTCTCAGAACCAAAAGTAATTTTGAAGTTCCACAGCCAATCCTTAAAGTTGGGTCTGGTCAGTCTATGGGTGTCTACGATATGTGCTAGTGGGTTGGATGCAGACATTTTCTTTTAGAGAGTCAATATTTCTAGTTAGATTTTGTAATTAGACTTAATCAATTTATTTAAAAATTTTATTTTTAAATAAATTAGGATCCCACTATTTTCTCAGATCCCTACACTCCTTGGGTAGAGTTGCGAAAATCTTCACGATCGATTAATTTCTAGTGGATAGTGCGGTCCCACTGACTGGCTTACCACCTCACCTAACAGTATTGATGATGGGTCAATCGATGAGTGGACAACTCTTATCCAATGATTCTCTAATCATGGTTGGTAGGGACACGATGCTGTCGTTAGGACACCGTGTTTATCAGTTTAATCCGACTTCTCAAAATAATTAAAAATCAGTAGATAGCAGTGAGTCGGGTCGAATCCACAGGGAAGGTAGTACTTTTAGATTTGAAATCTTTGATTTTATAAAAGAAAAAAGAAAAGAGAAGAGTTTTGGGATCAAAAGTGAAGTCGGAAAATAAAAAAAAGCGAAAATTAAAAGGTGCAGGAATTTAAACTTGGTACTAAGATCTACTAGTTAGATCTTAGCATCTACTTGCAAGAAAATAATTTAAAGTGCAGAAATTAAATTACAATAAAAAGTAAGAAATTAAAGTGCAAAAATAAAATTTTTATTAATTAAAATTTTAGAATTTAAATACATTAAATTAAAAAAAATAAAATAGCCTGATCTCTGATCTTGGATCGGCATTGGCAGAAAGATGGTGTAGAAGCTCGGCTCTTCTTCTCGGCACCCGTTGCTTCGAAGCAGCCTTTAACCCATAGCCTGACTTCGCCCTGTACCAAAGCTTCACCTTGATCGGAGATGTTAATTTCTGATGGCCTGGGGTCCTTTTTATAGAGCTAGGAGGGCTGGATATTTTTTCTAAAGGCAATATGGGACTAATGCCTTTGTAATCATCAAAATACAAATAAATTCGGATAAAATTTGAATCAAAACAGCTCTAATACGACTCTGATAAATCTGATAAAATCCAGCCGTTCAACAGAATCCAACGGTCCAAAAATCATCAAAATCGGATGCAGATAAGCTCAATCGGGTCGGATTAAATTCTGGCCGTTGGATCGCGCTTGATCGAGGAAATCTGGCCGCAAATCGCGCTTCGGGATCTTGATCGCCGCCGGCAGCGTTCTGGACCGTCGGATCATCGCCTGGATCGAGCGCTGCCGTCCGATGGTGATCCGCGTGATGTTTGTATCTGAATAAAATTCGGAAGCAACCACAGCCGTCCGATCCTGACCGCAAACAACCACATCCGTCCGATCGCGCAATAACTGTTCCCATGGACCGCGTGGACCGGCCGCACCGCACACCGCAACCAATCAGCGCCGCTGTTGTCGGATGAAAAGACTAAATTACCCTTGTGAGCCATGATAAATTTCTGTAGACCCTTAAGGGGTCTAGGTCCACCACGTAGCAATCTCTGATTCACCGAAATTTGTTGAGCTGGCGGTCCACGCCTAGATCGTGGATCGGCTGATGGCTTCAACGGCTGAGTCGGCTTGATGGCTTGGCTTGGCTTGGTGGCTCGGCTTATGGAGCCGGCTGAGCCATTTTCTTTTTTTTTATTTAATTTTTATTTATTTTATATCTTTCAAAATTCATATCTTTTCCATTTTAACTCCGTTTTACTTGAAATTTATTTCATTATGATCAAAAAAATGAGCTCTTTCTATTGATAATAAAATTTTATTTTTTAATTTTTATTATTTTTTATTATTTTTTTAATTAATTTTTTAATTAATAAAAATATGAATTTTTTAAAAATTATATATAAATTAATTATTAATTCTTAAAAATTAATATAAATTAATTGATAAATTAATACTTTTATTGATGAATTTATTATACTTATCACACCCCCCAACTTAAGCTTTGCTCGTCCTCGAGTAAAGAAAGAATTTAGTTTTAAATACCTTTTAACTTTAGAGTTTCGAATTTTATTTAAGCAATTTTCAAAATGGCCATTGATATTCAGTAGAGCTTAAATGAGACATATCATTGGGGTATTAATACTTATCAATAGAAAAATTAAGTAAAGAATATTAAATTTTTCAGAACTTTTTCTAAATTATTTCACTTTTATCTCTGATTTATCTAAACTTTCATATAGGCAGGTGTATTGCTACTTCCATCCTTCATTTATTAATTTTTATTTTCACATTGCCCACTTTTTGACGTGAATATGATTGCTTACTTAGGCAACGGGACCCAGTTACTCGGTGGGAAACCAACGTTTTTTTTTTTTTTTTTTTTTTTTTTTTTTTTTTTAACGTTGTACCACTATTGAGTGTCTTAACTTCTTAAGCTTTCTATTTGATCCATGTAGCGAGTCTTGGGCCAATGACTCCCAAACCAGTTGGCTTTAGGGCACTAGGTATAGAATACCCCTTGGGCTTACTAGCTCGAATCAAATAGGCTACGAGTTAAGACTAGCTTTACAATGAGCTTCTTCGCCCTTCCCATCTTTTGATGCGAAACTCAATGCTTGCTTAGGCAAAGAGGCCCGGTTACTCAGTGAAAAGTACTTGGAAACTATTTTATTAAAATAAATTTTTATATGAAGAAACGTATAGTTACCCTACACAAGCCTATAAAAAGTAGACTTTTCTTTGATGCTAGTAGAAATAATTAGAAATGCTCCAAAAAAATTTTTATGTTCTTGACTTAACTCTTTATTGAATTTTCTTAATACTTGATTCCTCAATATCTCATAGATTCTCTAATCTGTGCATCAATTTTTTTTTAAAAATGCTTAGTTTAATTCGATTCTTAAGCATAATCAAGTATCTAAATACTAAATACTAACCTTTTCGAGGACTTAAAATTTTTTAAAAAAATTTTATTTTTCTCTCCCCCCAACTTAATCGACATTGTCCTCAATGAAGAAGAAAAAATAAAGGATGTAATAAAGAACATGAAAGAATACACCTAACTCAGTATATATATATTTTTATTTTATTTTATTTTATTTTTTGGTCCAGCACATGCCTTTACATATTTGAGCTCTTCCTCCAACTTATTCAAATTATCCTAAAAAGAAAATAAGATAAATTAGATAAAAACTAAATATTGGGTTGCCTCCCAACAAGCGCTAAGTTTACCGTCTTCAGCCAGACACAATGTAGCTCACTATCCTGTGTCCAATATTGGATTGACAAATTCCAATAATTTTGGATTGCCAATCTCAAAAAGTTGATTTTTAATTCCATTATTAATATAATCTTTATTAATTTTAGGAATATAATTTATGATTCCATTCTCAGACCCATATTTATTAAGAATTTCTCCTATTTATTTTTCTAAAATGCTCATGAATGGAGTTTTAGGAGTTAAGTTTGATTCAATGGGTACTGGAATGGTGACTAAAGGCAGTTTTAATTCTGGAGGTAAATTAATGTGATCCTGCTTAAACAACTCCATTGACATTTCATTACATGCCTTTTGATTTTTATAAGAAGAACCAGCTTCTAGGGTTGAAGGGAATAGGACATTAGGTTCGGGTAAATCATCTATTCTCTTTTCCCTTATTTCTATCTCATTTAAACTAGAACTAGCATCAGTACTAATTCCTGGCTTGGGTTCTTCTATGTGGTTAGTCTCAGTACTAATCAGTTCCTCTAAATTTTCATTTTGGCTAGCATCAGTACTAGCCTCTCTCACCTGATCTTGGTATGGGTCCATAAGAATCCTATAGCTTTTAAGTTTAGGAATTACTTTGGTATTCTCAAATTGAAGATTCTTAGATGAAACATTAGATTGATAATTTAATCCAGGTGGTTGGTAGTCATTAGGTGGGTTATTTGAAATTGGTAGGTTTGGTAATTGATCTAGTTCTCTCCTCATGTTAGACTCAACTAATTATCCTATTTGAGCTTCCAGTCTAGTGATAGATTGCTGTTGAGTTAGAATTAATTGTTGAAGTTGGTTAAATCTATCATCAGCTAGATTGGTCTGTTGAGGAGGTGGGTATGAAGGCTGATTATAATATGATGGCTGGTTAAACTGACTAGGCCGACCATTATTATAGTTATAATTTTGATAATTTTGCTCAAGTGAAATTTGGGTCTGAGCCTGAGTCTGTTGGGATGTCCAAGAAAAATTATAGTTACTCCAATCTGAATTATATAAATTTGAAAATGGGTCATTAATCAATTTGGAGTATCCTTGAGCAGCTTGAACTTGTTCTTGGATAAAATATGGAAACTGTGCAGTCATAGGATATTCACTTACATAATGGGTTGGACTAGCACAGATTGAATAACTCTCCTGATAATTAGAAGATTGTTGACCTAGGGTTAGGAGTTGATCTATTTTTTGATCAAGAAGGTCAACTTTATCTAATTTTTGGACTATTAGATTTATATTAGCCATTTGATTATTATGTTTAATGTGAATCAACCATTCAATTAAGTTCAACTAAATCAGAAAAAGCGATTTCCTACCATGCATGGTGTAACCCTAATGTATGGTTTAAAAATTTTTAGAATATTTTTTTATTTATTATTATTATTATTATTTTATTATATTAAAAATTAATTTTTTTAATTATTTTTATTTATTAATTTTAATTTATTTTAATTTAATTTAATTATTAATTTTTAGTTAGTTTAATTTTTATTTTATTTTATTTTTAGAGGAGAAAGGAGAAGAAAGAAAAAAGAGTTCTAAAGAAGAGGTCCTAAGGAGTCCTAGAACTAAGAAGAAAGAGAAGAATTCGGTTTAATTAGATCTAATGTTGGTTAGCAATCAAGTTGGTCAATCAATCCTGACTAAGGGTTATCCTAGATCTAGACAGCTCCTAACTGCCAAGGTCACCTTCAAGCCCTCCAAGTGTAGGATTAGCCAATCAACTAGCCAGGTAAGTGTAAGGTCGGTGGGAGTCCCCCCGTTGCTTGCCTTAGACACCAATTGTGCTTGGCCAGGTAAGCGAACGGAACCAATTAGAAACCACCTTCCTTTGGGCTCAGTCGTCCCTGAACCACTTTCCTAGACACCAGTCAAATTGACTTATCCTAACCAGGTTCAACTCTTAGGATTCCTTATCCTATTGAGCTCGAGTTCCTAGGGTTGATGTCTAATTGATTTTAAAATTAAAGGCTTAGGTCAATGCAGGATGCTGGTTGGTTGTTTGTGGGCTAAGGAAGGGTGATCAAATCCCCACCTTATCTTGTTTAATTGGGTTGTGCCCTTAATTTGATTTAATATGAATATGCACGAAAAAAAAAATTCAATCAAAGGATTTTATGCAATTTAAACTAGATGCATGCAACTAATTGAATTCTGAAAGGCTTACCTTGCTTCCAGCAATCACCAAAAAAAATAAAAATAAAAATAAAAATAAAACTAATATGATGCATGCTCTAAATAGTTAGGGTTTCTAATCTTATCATGAGGCTTTTAATTAGGTTTAAATAAATATTTTTTTAAATTAATTTAAAAATAAAATAAATAAATAAATAAATAAAAAGAAAAGAGGACTAGGGTTAGGATTGATCTTACCAAAATTAGATGCTTTCTTCGTTTTCTCCTTTTTTTTCTACAAAATAAATAAAAAAAATTAGTAAGCAATATTAAAAAAATATATAATTAATTTACAAAAAAATCAAAGAAATCAAAGAAAAAAATAGCATCTATTCCTTCCCCGGCAACGGCGCCAAAAACTTGGTGCGTTTGCCGAAATTATTTTTAATAAATCAAAGAAATCAAAATTAAAAATCAAAAACCTTCCCCGACAATGGAACCATCAAAAACTTGATAGGGACACGATGCTGTCGTTAGGACACCGTGTTTATCAGTTTAATCCGACTTCTTAAAATAATTAAAAATCAGTAGATAGCAGTGAGTCGGGTCGAATCCACAGGGAAGGTAGTATTTTTAGATTTGAAATCTTTGATTTTATAAAAGAAAAAAGAAAAGAGAAGAGTTTTGGGATCAAAAGTGAAGTCGGAAAATTAAAAAAAGCAAAAATTAAAAGGTGCAGGAATTTAAACTTGGTACTAAGATCTACTAGTTAGATCTTAGCATCTACTTGCAAGGCAATAATTTAAAGTGCAGAAATTAAATTACAATAAAAAGTAAGAAATTAAAGTGCAAAAATAAAATTTTTATTAATTAAAATTTTAGAATTTAAATACATGAAATTTAAAAAAAATAAAATAGCCTGATCTCTGATCTTGGATCGGCATTGGCAGAAAGATGGTGTAGAAGCTCGGCTCTTCTTCTCGGCACCCGTTGCTTCGAAGCAGCCTTTAACCCATAGCCTGGCTTCGCCCTGTACCAAAGCTTCACCTTGATCGGAGATGTTAATTTCTGATGGCCTGGGGTCCTTTTTATAGAGCTAGGAGGGCTGGATATTTTTTCTAAAGGCAATATGGGACTAATAGCCTTTGTAATCGTCAAAATACAAAGAAATTTGGATAAAATTTCAATCAAAACAGCTCTAATACGACTCTGCTAAATCTGATAAAATCCAGCCGTTCAATAGGAATCCAACGGTCCAAAAATCATCAAAATCGAGCGCGTCTGAATAAAATTCGCAACCACAGCCGTCCGATCCTCACCGCAAACAACCACATCCGTCCGATCGCGCAATAACTGTTCCCATGGACCGCGTGGACCGGCCGCACCGCACACCGCAACCAATCAGCACCGCTATTGTCGGATGAAAAGACTAAATTACCCTTGTGAGCCGCGATAAATTTCTGTAGACCCTTAAGGGGTCTAGGTCCACCACGTGGCAATCTCTGATTCGCCGGAATTTGCTGAGCTGGCGGTCCACGCCTAGATCGTGGACCGGCTGATGGCTTCAATGGCTGAGTCGGCTTGATGGCTTGGCTTGGCTTGGTGGCTCGGCTTATGGAGCCGGCTGAGCCATTTTTTTTTTATTTAATTTTTATTTATTTTATATCTTTCAAAATTCATATCTTTTCCATTTTAACTCCATTTTACTTGAAATTTATTTCATTATGATTAGAAAAATGAGCTGTTTCTATTGATAATAAAATTTTATTTTTTAATTTTTATTATTTTTTATTATTTTTTTAATTAATTTTTTAATTAATAAAAATATGAATTTTTTAAAAATTATATATAAATTAATTATTAATTCTTAAAAATTAATATAAATTAATTGATAAATTAATACTTTTATTGATGAATTTATTATACTTATCAATGGTGCACCTAATTCTGATCTCTAATTCATGAGTTTCACCGTATCCAGAATATTGATCCACTCTTTAGTTAAGTCAGACCCACCATTTGCACGAATTGGATTCCTAATTGGATCCCTCACCATATCCAAAATATTGAGCCTAACCCATCCTCCAACTCGTAGCATCTAATGTCTAATAGATGTGGTTGCATCTTTCTGTTGCAATTGAGCCAATATAACCAGTTGAGAAGAATCAACCTCGAAAAGGGCCCGCACATCTATAATGGTGGAAGACTAATTGACTTAATCTTTTCTTAGGGAGATTCAATTTAGGTCTCTTAGACTTGACTCAGTCATAACGGTTATGAGAAGCCTAGTGGCATGGTTTAGCTCAAAATTTTTTTTTCTAAAATCCTAATCAAATCTAAATGTTGCTGTGTTAGGAAAATAGTTTTTTTCTTCAATTGGTATCAGAGCAAAATGATTTCTAGATAAATTTCTAAAATACTTTGATCATGTGACCCTCAATTCTCTCAATTGGATAAACTATTGACCCTAGTCTAATTGCACTAGGAACGAATTTAATTTTCATAATTAATCTAACATAGACATATTTCAGTCAAATGAATATAAACTCATTCAAGATATAGGAATGAGTCAAATTAAATTCAACTCAATTGCAATGAATTAGAAAGATTATAGAAGGAGAAAATCAGGCTCCATTGTGTGCTAGCACGATTGCCTTGAACCTGATTGGATCTTACCCAAACCAATCAAACTAGATTAGCTTAATTGATGACATCCAGATCCAAATCCTTGTTTGTGTAATCCAGTTAGGTTCAGTTCCATATGGTAATAAGACATGTCATGATCTCCATCATCAACATCATTGAAACACCTTTCGATAGACCAGAACTTTTCTAATTCATACAATTAGAATGATGAATCATCAAAATCATTTTAATTGCTCCCAAAATCCATCAGTGACACCTAGCAGTATATGGTGGCAACCCATGAGAACTGAAAGTGAACCTCTCGATGCAGCTACCTATGTGTTTAGGTTCTTCTATCTTAAGCCTCGACAGGATTAGCGTTAAGGTGAACTCGTCAAACCCAATATCCGTCATATGAATTAATCATTCAATTCGAGTCCAATGTGAAACCCTTTATAGAAACTCTTTTTATCATCTTTACTCTGTCATGGCCATGGGCTTATGGACTCGATTTTGGTGATCATCATTAGGCTACTCCTAATCTACCAAGGTAGATGGATCCCTTATTGGTACAATCCAATTTCTACAATGAATATACTATAGCCAATATACACCTCAAGATTCCAAATGGCTAGGACATCGAGTTATGTTGTAGTCAAACTACAACACCCTCAAGGTGAATTCGATGAACCTTTGGTCAAAGAATCAGATACACTACTGCAATATCGAGCCAATCATCGATGAGAAGGTAAACTTCCTTATGAATACTCGAGGTGGTCACGCTTAGTGTCCTCGTTCTCTAACGAGTACCTGTACTCTCACTCTAGTATTTCCACACCATAGACTCAAGACTCATCTACTCAAAGAAAGCAATTGTACACCAACCTTCTAAATCAATCACCATCCTCATGATGATCCTATGGTCGAGAGCAGTTTATGAGTTAATGATGAAAATTCATGTTTTAAATTTTTAACACTTTGAAAGTATGAATTGTCATTACCATTTAACTCAAAGGATGTATCACATACACTTTAAATACGCACTATGATAAAAAATAATATTTTTATTAATTTATAGTCAAAATTAAAAAATTATACTTAGAAGTGTATTACAAGTGTTAGTCCATCTGACTTCTAAGGTACACATTTAATAGTAAGATGAAGTTGAATCCAACCAAGTGCGCCTTTGGAATAACCTCAAAAAAATTCTTGAGGTTCATGGTCTCGAGGTGGGGAATTGAGGCCAACCCGGAGAAAAACTGAGCCATCCAGAAAATGACTACCCCAAAATCAATAAAAAAAGTTCAACACCTAATCAAAAAAGTGGCATCTTTGAATCACTTTGTCTCGAGGTTGGCTAAGTGGTGCATGCCTTTCTTCCTGACCCTCAAACAACTGAAGAACTTCTGCTGGACTATGGAATACCAACAAGCATTCGAGGAGCTCAAAAGCTACCTCAACTTGCCTCCTATGCTGGCTAAGCCCAAACTTGGAGAAGGATTATTTCTATACTTGGCAGACTCCCCAATAGCTCTCACGGTGGTTTTAGTCAAAGATGAGGCAAAAATGCAGCGGTCGGTCTACTATATAAGTCGAGTCCTGAGAGATGCAGAGACCAGGTACACTAAATTGAAAAAATTAACTTACGCTCTTCTGATTGCAGCCAAAAGATTTCAGCCCTACTTTCAAAGGCACACAATAACACTCTTTACTAATCAGCCAATCAAGACAGTCTTCATCGAATAGATTCCTTTGAGAGAATCACAAAGTGGGCAATTGAGCTCATAGAGTTTGACATCAACTATCAATCTCGACCATCAATTAAAGCTTAGATACTGGCCAATTTTATAATTGAATGCATGATCCTAGATGATGCTGAACTTGAGCAGAATGTGGCCAGCATTTCGAGGCTGCAACCGAGCTTTCTCAAAGAAAGAGTAGACCTTTTCGAAGGTTTCTGTACCCTGTATGTGGATGGCTCCTCCAATGCTTCCGATGTAGGAGCTGGACTGATCTTGATCAATTCAGAAGGGATTATTATAAAGCATGCACTATGTTTTGAGTTTTATGTAATGAACAATAGAGTAAAATATGAAGCTCTGATAGTTGGGCTGAAGATAGCAAAAGATCTAGAAGCAGATTAGCTTTGAGTTTATAGTGATTTGTAGTTGATAGTGGGATAGGTCAGCGGTGATTACGAGGCTTGGAAGGAAAATATGATAAAATACCTTGAGAAAGAGAAGATCTTGACCCCGAAATTCAATAGTTTCAATATTCAATGGATTCCAAGGATGAAAAATGCCAGAGCTGACCTTCTATCCAAATTGGCCACATTTGCCCCCAATAAACTTCCAAAGGAAGTATATTTTGAAGTACTGAAATGCCTAAGTCCAGAAGAGCCACTGACTGCCATGCAAAATGACCATGAGCCCTACTAGATTGATCCATTAACTGCTTATCTTAGAGGTGGAACTCTCCCTCATGACCGAAAGAAAGCTCGGAAGTTGAGGAACCAGGCCTCTCAGTATGTACTTTACGAAGACAAACTATATAAGACATCATATTCATTACTGCTTTTAAGATATCTTCGAACTTCCAAGCCGATTTTGCATTATGGAAAGTGTGTGAAGGAATCTGAAGAAACTATTTGGGCACCAGATCCCTCTCTCACAAGCTACTTCGGTAAGGTTATTATTGGCCAACTATGCACCATGATTACATCAAATATGTTAGAAAGTATGACCGCTATCAAAGAAATGCAAATACACAAAGACAGCTGGCCTCTGAGCTTACCCCACTAAGCGCCCCTTAGCCATTTACGCAATGAAGAATGGATATACTTGGCCCCTTTTCGATGGCACCCGGATAATAGAAGTTTCTCTTAGTTGTGATCGACTACATCACCAAATGGGTCGAGGCTAAACCCCTGGAAAAAATAACTAAAGTCAAAGTGCAAGACTTCATCTGAAAGTCAATTGTTTGTAGATTTTGCCTGCCCTGAATCATTATCACAAATAATGGATGATAATTTGCTGGGGGAAAGTTTGTTGAGTTTTGTGAAGATTTGAACATCTCCCACAACTTCAAGTTAGTAGCTCATCCGCAAGCAAATGATGAAGCAGAAGTGACTAACAAAACCTTATTGCAAGACATCAAGGCAAGGCTTGAAAGAGCATGGGGGACTTGGGCAGACGAGCTTTACCATGTCCTATGGGCATACCGAACTATCCAGAGACTGCCAACTAGAGAAACTCCGTTCGCTCTAACTTTTGGAATAGAAGCAGTCATCCCAATAGAGCTAAAGCTGCCGTCGGCATGGGTTGTAGCCTTCAGCGAGCAATGCAATTCATAGGATCTTAGAGCAAACCTCGATCTCCTAGAGAAAAAATGAGAAGAAGCATAAGTTCGGATGGCTTCTTATAGATGAAGAGTGGCCCACTACTATAACTCCAGAGTCAAAGGCAAAATATTCGAAGTGGAAGATTTGATTCTTCGACGAGCAGCCATTTCACAATCTTAAAATCAAGAGAAACTCACCCCAAACTAGAAAGATCCTTATGAAGTCAAAAAGGTCATCCGGCCTGAAACTTATTACTTGAAGGAGCTTAGAGGCACCGATCTCCCATGCCCATGGAGCTTGAAGAATTTACGCATGTACTATCAATTATCTCATTTTAATAAAATCTTCTTATTTTAATATCTTTGATCTTGATGCAAAACTATGATGATAGAAAATATCCTCCTGAACTTTATCATTAGATGAAGTTAGCCCTATTAGGAATAGGAGGAGAACCTCATCCTAACATTGTGTTAAAACGAAGACCTTGGTTGTTCAAGCTGGGAAGCGGGAAGAGGCCCTTTCAACGGCCCTTTTGTGCCCCCATAGCCCTGTTAAGAACAAAAGGAGAACCTCATCCTAACATTGAGCAAAAGTAAAGACCTCGGTTACTTTAGTCGGAATGTGGAGAGAGGCCCTTTCAACGATCCTTTTATGTCCCTATAGCCCTGTTAGAAATTGTAGGGGAACCTTATCGTAACAAAGAGCTAAATCAAAAATTTCGGTTACTTAAGTCGAGATGCGGGGAGAGGCCCTTTCAATGGTCCTTTTGTGCTCTATAACCTTGTTAGGAATAGGAGGGGAACCTCATCCTAACATTGAGCTAAAGTGAAGACCTCCGTTACTTAAGTCGAGATGTAGGGAGAGGCTCTTTCAATGGCTCTTTTGTGCTCCTATAGTCCTATTAGGAACAGGAGAAGAATCTCATACTAACTTAGAGCTAATGTGAAGACCTCGGTTACTTATGTTGGGATGCTTGGAGAGGCCCTATCAACTGCCCTTTTGTGCTCCTATAGTCCTGTTAGGAATAAGAGGAGAACCTCATCCTATCATTGAGCTAAAGCAAAGACCTCAATTACTTAAGCCAGGATGCTGAGAGAGATCCTTTCAATGGCCCTTTTACACCCCTAGATCCTCGCTAGGAATAGAAGGAGAACCTCGATCTAGCAAGAGCAAAGAATGCCCCGACGACCTCATCCTGACATGGGTAAAAATCCCTGGTTACTTAAAATGAAGGGAAAATACTATTTGATGCTCATCCTGCTAAAAGAGAAGGTAAAGAGAATAAAAGGGTCAACAAACATCTAATCCATGCAAGAGGATAATAGAAGAAAGTGTTATTTCATTAAAGTTAAGGATAGCTACAAAACGAGTGTCTATAAGACCAAGTACAAAATAGAATGATGGGCAAAATCCTAAGAAGGATCGGGTTACTCAAACTTTGGACTACTAGCTAATACTAAGGATTCCTCCAAAACAAAGATCACTTCTTCAAGCTCTTTCCTCCTCATCAAGTTATCGCGAATCATCCGGTTAGCCCGTTGGTAGTGTTAGAGATGTGCCTTAGAAGCCAGATTGGCTGACACTTGTTAAATACTCTGTAGAAATATTTTTATAATTTTAATTTAAAATTAATTAAAAATTATTTATTCTATCACATTGTGTGTTAAAGTGTTTGTGATACATCCATTGAGTTAATGGGCATGATAACACATATTCTCAAGAGTTAAGAATTTAAGGCATGTATTATCATAATTAACTCATAAATTGCTTTTGATCGTAGAATCATCATTAGGATGGTAATTGATCCAGAAGATCAGTGTACGATCACTTTCTTAGGATAGATGAGTCTTGAGTCTATGGTGTGGAGACACTAAAACGAGAGTATAGATACTTGTTAGGGAATGAGGTCACTGAGTGTGACCACCTCGAGCAGTCATAAGGAAGCCTACCTTCTCATCGATAACTAGCTTGATGCTGCAGCATGTGTCTGGTTCATTGATCTGAGGTGCATCGATAGTTCAGCTTGATGGTGTTATAGTTTGACTACACTATAACTCGATCTTCTAGCCATTCGGAATCCTGAGATGTATGTTGGCTATAGCATGTTCATTGTAGAAATTGGATCCCACCAAGATGGGATCTATCAACCTTGGTAGAGGAGGAGTAGTCCTATGATAATCATAAGATTGAGTCCTAAAATCCATGGCCATGGTAGTGTGAAATAATAGAAATGAGTTTCTGTTAGGGATTCACATCCAACTCGAATCGAATGATTCATTCATATGATGGGTATTGGGTTTGATGAGTTCACCTTAACCCTAATCCGATCGGGGCTCATGATAGAAGAACCCAATCACACAGGTAGCTGCACCAAGAGGTTTGCTATTTGATTCTATTGGATTGCCACCACATACTGCTAGGTGTCACTTATGGATTTTGGGATCAATTAGAATTATCTTGATGATCGATGATTCTAATTGGGTGAATTGGATGAGTTCTGGTCCATCGAAAGGTTTTCTGATGATGTCGATGATGGAGATCATGACATGTTCCATTATCATATAGAACTGAATCTAACTAGATCACAAAAATAAGGGTTTGGATCTGAAAGTCATCAATTAAGCTAACCTAGTTCGATTGATTTGGATTAGATCCAATTATGTTCAAGAAAATCTTGCTAGCACACGATTGAACCAAACATTCTTTTTCTATAGTCTTTATGAATCATCTCGACTGTGCCAAATTAGATTTGTCTCATCTAAGAGCCTTGTATGCATTTGTCCTAGTTTGACTGAAACTTGTTCAGATCAGAAAAATTTTGTCCTAACCTGATCTGGAGTTGTCCTAATCCATCGGATGGAAACAGGATAAGACCTGCTAATTTGTTGAACTATTTGGACAAGGCTTATCCAGGAACTATATAGGGATTTATCATGATCTGACTAGATCTTATCCTGGCCTAATCAAGAGTTATCCTAAATCTGATGTGATGGGAACAAGACAAGGGTTGTCTTTGTCATATTAGGGCTTGTCCTAAAATCATGAGATGAAATTTGGACAAGCCTCTCCCAAAAATTCTTGATGGATTTTTCTTGATCTGATTGAATCGAGTCCTAGTCTGATTAAGGCTTCTTCTAACTTGATTAGGACTTGACATAAATCCATTGGATGGGACTTGAAAAGGTTTTGTCTTAATTTCATAAGATGGGAATAGGACAAGGGTCAAAAGTTGATTTAGTATGTAGGAAAGAAGAGATATGGCATGGGCCTTGTAGAATTTATCTGAGGGCGCATGTCCATAAGGGATTTATGTGGAGTTTGTGAGCACATGACCCTTTATGGCATGCTCATCTGATGGATAAGAGATGGTGCCCATTCAAATTTGATTTGACTGGTCAAAGCATTTGAATTTGATTCAAATGTCTAGGGAGATAAGAGTTTGCGCTATTTACACACCTTGTCCTTTATTTCATGCCATATTTCTAAGTTTTGTATAGAAAAATATAGAGAAAATATGGTGTGGGCTATGGAGATCATGGAGGAGTCCTTCTGCATGTTAAACTTTGACCTGTTCAAAGTTATATGCGAAGGGACTCTTCACTAGGTCTATAAATTGGGCCCTGCGCAAGCTATTGTGTATCCTAATTTCTCTATGGAAAAGTTCTACCACAATATTCATATCCACACCTCCCTCATTTGATCCTCTCTCTCTTCTTCATGCCTAAGAGTTGGGCAAAACCTAGAAGCAAAGATCAAATCCCGTTGGCATGAAGATCAGTGAGAGACGACGGTGTTCGTGAGATGAATGTAGCCTTCGGAGTTTGTTTTGAAGGTTCTATGGAAAGACATCAGATCTGATCTTTGGAGACTAGATCTAGAAGGAGGAGACTTCTAGATTTGACTCAAGTGCATACCGATAGAGGCTGGGTGCATGCACAGCTCAATCAGATTCTCAGATCAATCGTCAAATCATCACAATGGGTAAACGATTTACCCGATCAGGTGATAATTGTTATCATTATTTTTATTTTTATTTTACTTTCAATTTTACATCAATCTAATCAAATATAAAAACTTTTAGATCTGATCATATCATAGAATTTTTTTTTAAAATTATTTCGCTATAAATCTGATCCAATCAGATGCATCCTACTGCAAGAAAACTAATTTTTTCTCCTTCAACTGGTATCAGAGTCAGGTTGCTGCTTACAGATCTATTTTTAGATTGATATAAAATTATTTTTTATGATTTGATTATTTAATTTTCAGATGTTACATAGGATGTAACCAAATCTGAAATCAAAAAATTGCTTGTTTTAAATATATATGTTTGACATGAATAATGCATGCTCTAGTCTAGATCTATTATTTTATATCATGATAGTTTTTAGATAGATCTAATTTAATTTTTTAAGATTTGATCATTTAAGTTTTATATGTTACATTAGATGTAATCAGATCTAAAACATAATGTCTAATTTTAAATTTTGATATATGTGATATAGACAGCATATGTCTAGACTAAATCTCTAGTTTAATCTCATAGTCTGGATCAAAAATTTTATAAAATATTCATTTAATTTTTTGAAGATTATGTGACTAGATTAGTTAAATTTTAGATATTATATATGATATAATTAAATCTGAAAGCTGAGATGCATTTAAAATTTTCATATGTACGATATATGTAATGCATGTCTAGACTAGTTACATAGATATATGCCATGAGTAGTCTATATTAAAAATTTTTATGATGAGATCATTTAAAATTTAACTTTTAGACTTTACATAAGATGTAATAAAATCTAAAACATAAATTTAATTATTAAATTTGATACATGAGATGTATGCAAGACATGTATAGATTATATCTTAAATCATGTAATAGTTATATGCTTTAGATCTAATAGTTTTGTAGTATAGTTCATATTTCTGATTAAGACATTCTCCTTGGTCGTTCGATCATAAGAGTAAGAAGGGTTTAAAAGTCCACTCTTTTCATTCGATGGGGTACTCTAATGACGTGTAGGGGTGCTACGCATTTGCCCTTAATCAAAAATCGAAAACTTACTTTTTGAAAAATCCCAAATCCTAAAATCCTAGGATTTTTTATACATGTTTTGTTATTCAACCCTTGAACTTAATTATGAATTAAATTTATGAAAATAATTAGGTCTAAAATTATGAATTTTTAGATCTATGATACCTTCATAAATCATGGTTTCGGGTGTCGGAAGCTCAATTAGGTCTAACGGTTGATTAAATCGAATCAAGAATTGGTTATGTGGGATCAAGAGTGCTTAGGTTTAACCAGTCTAATAAGATTAAGTCTGGGTCAAGGTCGACTCATAGTCATATATGGTCGATCAAGTTAAGAACTAATTTGGCTCTATGATTCGAGCCTGGATTGTAAGCTAACCCGATCAGTTCTAGTCAGACAAGTCAGTGTCTAAGGTAAGTATAGAAAATATGATCAGTGGTCTTTAATTGGAAGCTACTCGATCTGAATGTATTTACGATGAGTTAGTGGCATATTCCTCTCATTGATGTCACTTACTTGGCCGATTAAGTCGACCTAATTCTAGTTTGAGGTATCTAACGATTCGAATGAACCCATGTCATTAGGTCAGTCATAAATGTTATGTCTAGTTGAGTCTAAGAGACTAAATCAAGTCTTCCTAAGAAAATATTAAGTCCTAGATCTTCTACAATTGTAGATGTGCGGGTCCTTCCTGTGGTTGATTTTTCTTGGCTGGATATAGTGGTTCAATTGCATCAGGAAGATGCAACTATGTCTATTAGGCATTGGATGCTACGGGTTGGAGGATTGGTTGGGCTCAATATTTCGGATACGATGAGGGACCCAATCAAAAATCCAATTTATGCAAATGGTGGGTATGACTTAACTAAGGAGTAGAGCAATATTCTGGGCATGGTGAGCTTCATAAATTAGAGACTAGGATTGGGTGCATCATGTTTAGAGAAACATTGGACAAAAGTTGTCCACTCATTGATTGACCTATCATCAATAACTGTTAGGTAAGGTGGTAAGCCAGTCGGTGAGATCGCACCATCCACTAGAAATCAATGATCATGGAGATTTTCACATCTTTGCCAAGAGAGTGTAGGAATATGAGAAAATAGTGAAAGTCTAATTTGTTTAAAAGTGAAGCCCCTAAATAAATTGGTTGAGTCAAATTACAAGTCTAACTAGAAACATTGACTCTCTATAAGAAAATATCTACATCAAAACCCCTAACTCAAATCCTAGATATCCACAAGTTGACCAAACCAATTTACAAGGATTGGCTAAAGAACTTCAAAATTATTTTGGATTCGAAATGGCTGACCTATGTATTTGACCAGGACCAACCCCACTATACCAGTACGTTCGATCGTGGATCAGAGTGCATCTCATGAAAAGTGGTCGAACAATAATAACAAAGCTAGGTGCTATATGTTGGACTCAATATCACAAGAGTTGCAGTGCCAACATGAAGACATTAGGACTATTCGCCAAATGTTGGTGCACCTACCAAAGTTGTTTGATGAATAGAGTCGCACAGCGTGTTATCAAGTCTTGAAGAGACTTTTTAAGATGCAAATGCATGATGGGCAGTTGATCCAAAATTATTGCTTGGTCAAGGACCTAAAGAGTTTGAGAAGCTCAGAGTCTTGATGGACAAGGAACTGCAGATTGATGTGATCCTGCAGTCCTTGATTGATTTGTATGGGTAGTTCATCATGAACTTCCATACGAATAAGCACTAGTGCACCTTAGCAGAGTTAATAAATATGCTAGTTACTACTGAGCAAACTTTGAAGGGTTCAAAGGACTTAGTTCTGGCTATGGAGTAGACTTCTTTCTAGAAAAAGTCTTTTGGAAAAAAGAAGAAGTCTGCGAAGAAGTAGAAAATAGAAGAAGAAAAGAAGGGTGACTCGAAGAAGAAGGCCATGGAGAAGGAAAAATATTTTCACTGCAACTCCATTGGCCATTGAAAGCGGGACTATCCTGCGTACCTGGTCAGTTTGAAGAATAAGTAGGAAGAAGGACCTTCTGAAGGAATGCTCATCATTGAGTCTATCAAGGAAAACATGAATGCCATAGGATCAAAATGATCTAGAGATAGTGTTAATGAAAGGAACCTATGGCACCTTAGATAGTGTTAATGAAAGGTACCTGTGGCACCTTAGACTAGGTCATAGAGCCGAAGATAGGATCAACAAATTGGAGAAATCCGGACTAATGGGTCTGTTGACTTTCGAGTCATATCCGATTTGTGAATCATGCCTTTAAGGCAAAATGACCAAGCTTTCTTTTATGGGATATGAGAAAGGGCCATAGACCTACTTGCCCTAATACATATAGATATGTGTGGCCCATTCGATGTGCTAGTCAGAGGCAATTATGTCTATTTTATTACCTTTATTGATAATCTATCTCGGTACGGATATGTGTACTTGATACGATACGAATCTGAAGCCATTGAAAAGTTCAAAAAATTCAGACATGAAGTAGAAATGCAAATCTGAAAGCCTATTGAGATTCTTCGATTAGATCAAAGAGGTGAATACCTTAGTCAAAAATTTTTGAACTATCTCAAGCACAATGGTATAGTCTCCTAATGGACATCACCTAAAATATCTCAACTTAACAAGATTTTAGAATGAAGAAAATGGATCCTATTAGATATGGTCTATCCATGATGAGCTTCACGAGTCTTCCAGAGTTTCTTTAGGGACATAGTTTAATAGGGTTCCATCTAAAATCATTCCTACCACACTGTGTGAGATATGGCATGGTAAGAAGCCAAGTCTGAGTCATCTTAGAATAGGAGTTGTTCGATGGTGGACAAGTTAGAGTCTAGGTCTCTTACGGCTCGATTTGTTGGATATCCTAAAGAGTTATTAGGATATTACTTCTATCTTCCAGAAAACCATAAGATGATTATGGATTGACACATTATTTTACTTGAAAAATAGTTTGTTCAAGATGATGGTATTGAAAGATAGATTAGACTCGAGGAGAAAGTCTCCAAAGAGCAATGAGCCAAGGAACCTTAGGAACCCAGTTAGTCTGAGCCGATTCATAATTCACTACCTTCTCCACCTTGTAGGTCAAATAGGATTTTCTATCCTCCTGAAGGCACTTAGGTACTATTTTAGAAGAAGTAGAGAAAATGTTCCTAATGGAAAATGGGTTCATGGTGATGATCTTAGAATCAATGATGAGGCGATACCAGATATCGACTCCAAAAAATGGTTAGAGGCGATAAAGTTAGAAATTGACTTGATGCACTCAAATCAAATCTGAATCTTGAAGATCCATCAGAAGGTATAGTACCTATTGGGTGTAAATGAATCATTAAGAGAAAGATATGTGTAGATGGAAATGTAGAGCCATTCAAAGCTAGGCTAGTGGCAAAAGGATATTAGGTTACCTTCTCGTCAGTGGCCATCATCCGCACATTGCTTTCCATTGAAGTATATTTTAATTACAAAATATGATAGATGGATGTGATAATGGAGTTCATAATTGGATATCTTGAGGAAGATATTTATATTGAAGAGCCATTTATTTCTACATCCAGTGATGGTGATCACAAAGATCTGCAAGCTGCAAAGATCCATCTATGGACTCAAGCAAACATCTTGGAGTTGGAATGCTTGATGTAATCAAATTATTTGGTTTCATCAAGAATGAGTAGAAATCAAGTGTGTTCAAGAAGGTTAGTAGGAGCATGGTTGTCTTCCTCATATTGTATGCGGATGACATCCTCCTGATTGGGAATGATATTTCCATGCTGACATAGGCCAAAGTATGTTTATCTAAGAAATTTTCTATGACAGACCTAGGTAAGGCTTCTTTCTTTTTAAGGTCTATAGGGATAGATCGAAGAGGATGTTGGGTCTCTGAAATAGAGCAGGTGCTGAAGAGGTTCAGCATGGTGAACTCTAGATCTAGGCGTATATAGACTCAGACCATATGTCTGATTAAGATGATCGAAAGTCGACGTCTAAAAGTTTGTTGCTATGCACTGATGGTATTGTAAGTTAGAAGAGTTCCAAGAAGATGGTTCCACCTAATCCACAATTACCTCGAAAAGGATACATCAAGATTAAGAGAGTCGACTCCACAGACCATGCGGTTGACCCACTGACGAAGCCTTTAGGCCCACAGAAGATCCAAGCCTACCTTGTGAAGATGCAACTTAGACATGTAGCCAATTAGCTTTAGGTCAAGTGGGATTTTGTTAGATGTGTGCCCTAGAAGCCAGATTGGCTGACACTTGTTAAATACTTTCTAGGGGTATTTTTATAATTTTGACTTAAGATTAATTTAAGAATTATTTATTCTATCATATTGTATATAAAAAGTATCTATGATACATCTATTGAGTTAATGGGCATGATAACACATATTCTCAAGACTTGAGAATTTAACGGATGTGTTATCATAATTAAATCATAAATTGCTCCCAATCATAGGACTAACATGAGGATGATGATTGATCCGGAAGATCGATGTACGATTGCTTGCTTAGGATAGATGAGTCTTGAGTCTATAGTGTGGAGATACCAGAGCGAGAGTATAGGTACTCGTTAGAGAATGAGAGCACTGAGCATGACCACCTCGAGCAGTCATAAGGAAGCCTACCTTTTCCTTGATGACTAGCTCGATGTCGCAGCGTGTGTTTGGTTCCTTGACCTGAGGTACATCGATAATTCACCCTGAGGGTGTTATAGTTTGACTACACCATAACTCGATCTTCTAGCCATTCAAAATCCTGAGGTGTATGTTGGCTATAGTATGTTCATTGTAGGAATTGGATCGCACCAAGATGGGATCTATCAACCTCGGTAGAGGAGTAGTCCTATGATGATCATAAGATTGAGTCCTAAAACCCATAGCCGTGGTAGTGTGAAATAATAGAAAAGAGTTTCTATTAGGGATTCACATCGGACTTGAATCGAATGATTCATTCATATGATGGGTGTTGGGTTTGACAAGTTCATCTTAACCCTAATCCCATCGGGGCTTGTGATAGAAGAACCCAATCACACAGGTAGCTACACCCAGAGGTTCACTATTCAGTTCTATTGGGTTGCCACCATATACTGCTAGGTATCACTCGTAGATTTTGGGATTAATTAGAATTGTCTTGATGATTGACGATTCTAATTGGATGAATCAAAAGAGTTCTGGTCTATCGAAAGATGTTTCGATGATGTCAATTATGGAGATCATGACATATCCCATTACCATACAGAACTGAACCTAACTGGATCACACAAATAAGAGTTTGGATCTGGATGTCATCAATTGAGCTAACCCAGTTCGATTAATTTGGATTAGATCCAATTAGGTTCAAGAAAATTGTGCTAGCACACGATTGAACCTAACATTCTCCTTCTGTAGTTTTTTTGGATCATCTCAATTGAGCCAAATTGGATTTGGCTCACCCAGGAGCCTTGTATGGATTTGTCCTAGTCTAACTAAAACTTGTATAGGTCAGAAAAGTCTTGTCCTAACTTGATCTTGGCTTGTCCTAATCCATCGGATAGAAATTGGACAAAACCTGCTAATTTGAGAAACTGTTTGGACAAGGCTTATCCAAAAACTCTATAAGGATTTGTCTTGATCTGACTAGATCTTGTCCTAGCCCAATCAATATTTATCCTAAATCCCATAAGATGGGAACAAGTCAAGGGTTGTCTTTGCCATATTAGGGCTTGTCCTAAAATCATCAAATGAAATTTGGACAAGCCTTTTTCAAAAATTCTAGATGGATTTTTCTTGATCTGATTGGACTGAGTCCTAGTCTGATCAAGGCTTATTCTAGCTTGATTAAAACTTGATATAAATCCATTGGATGAGACTTGAAAAGGTTTTGTCTTAATTCTATATGATGGGAACAGGACAAGGGTCAAAAGTTGACCCAATATGCAGGAAAGAAGAGATATGGCATGCGCCCAATTCTATATAATGGGAACAAGATAAGGGTCAAATGTTGACCCAATATGTAGGAAAGAAGAGATATGGCATGTGCCTCCTAGATTTTATCTGAGGGCACACGTCCATATGAGATTTATGTGGATTTTGTGAGTGCACGCCCTTTTGTGGTGTGCGCATCGATGGATAAGAGAAGGCACCCATTCAAATTTGATTTGACTAGTCAAAGCATTTGAATTTGATTCATATGTCTAGGGAGATAAGAGTTTGCACCATCTACTCACCTTATCCATTATTTTGTGCCATATTTTTTAGTTTTGTGTGACAAAATATAGAAAAAATATGGTGTGGGGCATGGAGCTCATGGAGGAGTCCTTCTGCATGTTAAACTTTGACCTGTTTAAAGCTATCTGTGAAGGGACTCTTGACTAGGTCTATAAATTATGCCCTACGCAAGCTGTTGTGTATCTTGATTCCTCTATGGTGAAGCTCTACCAAAATATTCATCTCCACACCTTCCTCATCTGATCCTCTCTCTCTTCTCCATAGCTAAGAGTTGGGCAAAACCTGCAAGCAAAGATCAAGTCTCGTTGGTGCGAAGATTAGCGAGAGATGATAGTGTTCGTGAGATGAACGCAGCCTTCAGAGTTTATTTTGAAGGTTCTACTGGAAGACATCAGATCTAATCTTTGGAGATTAGATCTAGAAGGAGGAGACTTTCAAATCTTACCCGAGTGGACACCGATAGAGATCAGGTGCATGCGCGGCTCATTCAGAATCTTGGATCAGTCATCAGATCATCACAATGGATAAACGATTTACCCGATCAGATGATAATTGTTATCACTATTTTTATTTTTATTTTATTTCTAATTTTAGATCAATCTAATTAGATCTAAGAACTCTCAGATCTGATTAGATCATAGAATTTTTTTTTTAATTATTCCACTGTAAATCTGATCGGACTAGATGCATCCTATGGCAAGAAAACCCATTTTTTCCCTTCAACTGGTATTAGAGCCAGGTTGCTGCTTTCAGATCTATCTTTAGATTGATCTAAAATTATTTTTTATGATTTGGTTATTTAATTTTCAGATGTCACATAAGATGTAATCAGATCTAAAATCAAAAAATTGTATGTTTTAAACATATATGTTTGACATGAACAATGCATGCTCTAGTCTAGATCTATTGTTCTATATCATGATAGTTTTCAAATATATTTTAGATTAGATCTAATTTAATTTTTTATAATTTGATCATTTAAGTTTTAGATGTTACATTAGATATAATCAGATCTAAAACATAAGGTGTAATTTAAAATTTTGATATATATGATATAGGCAGCATATATCTAGATTAGATCTCTAGTTTAATCTCATAGTCTAGATTAAAAATTTTATGAAATATTCATTTAATTTTTTAAATATTATGTGATTAAATTAGTTAAATTTTAGATATTATATATGACATAATTAGATCTAAAAGCATGAGATGCATTTAAAATTTTCATATATATGACATATGCAATGCATGTCTAGACTAGTTACATTGATCTATGCCATGAGTAGTCTAGATTAAAATTTTTATGATGAGATCATTTAAAATTTTACTTTCAGATATTACATCAGATGTAATCAGATCTAAAATATAAATTTAAATATTAAATTTGATACATGAGATGTATGCAAAGCATGTATAGATTAGATCTTAAATCATATAACAGTTATATGCTTTAGATCTAATAGTTTTGTATATAGTGCATATTTCTGATTAAGGCATTCTCCTTGACCATCCGATCATAAGAGTAGGAAGGATTTAAAGGCCTTCTCTTTCCATTCGATGGGGTGCTTTTATGATGTGTAGGGGTGCTGCATGTTTCCCCTCAATTAGAAATCAAAAACTTACTTTTCTGCAAAATCCTAGATCCTGAAATCCTAGAATTTTTGATACATGTTTTATTATTGAACTCTTAAACAAAATTAAGAATTAAATTTATAAAAATAATTAGATCTAAAATTATGAATTTTTAGATCTAAGACCCCTTCATAAATCATGGGAATAGGTGTAAAGTAAGAGCATGAGAGCAAAGTATGTATTGTTCTGATTTTGGAGTTACATGGTATAATATTAATCAGTGTATGGCAATATTATAGGAAGGGGAAAAAGCCTCTCAAAGGATGCTTTGAAGCTATCAAGTGTCCAGGTGAAATAAAAGCTAGCTAAAGGTAAGTGAATTCCATCGATTTATGATATTTTTACTGCACCTTGCTAAGTAAAAATATTGTTTGAAAAACATGATACACTCTTAATACTTTGTAGCTTATGTTGTTTTCATATACATGTGGTTTGAAAACCATTGAAAGAAAGAATGGATTTTGGACAGCTTTTATGTATTCCATCTACAAGAATATGTCCTCATGGTTTTAAAAGCATGACTTAGTGATTTTAAACATGCTTCATAGTGATATCTTATATGGTTTCATCTTGTATATGCATGATTTCTATTTATGTGCCATGAAGACTTATTGATAATTATGATATCTAATGGGACTGTCCATATGAGAGTGTGTCGTCTACTCATATGTGGTTATGATGGTGGTATGGTTTCCCCCATATGAGAGTATATCGTCTGCTCATATGTGGTGATGATTGTCATATGCTTACCCATATGAGAGTGTGTCATCTACACGTATGTGGTTGTGATTATGATGTGATTTCTTCCATATGAGAGTATGTCATCTGCTCATATGTGGTGGTAATTGTGGTATGCTTACCAATATGAGAGTGTGTCATCTGCTCATATGTGGTTGTGATTGTGGTATGATTTCTTCTATAATGAGAGTGTGTCATCTGCTCATATATGGTTGTGATTATGGTATGCTCACCCATATGAGAGTGTGTCGTCTGCTCATATATGGTTATGATTGTGGTGTGATTTCTTCAATATGAGAGTGTGTCGTCTGCTCATATGTGGTGGTGATTATGGTATGCTTACCTATGTGAGAGTGTGACAAGGGAGTACTCACATATGGATGAACTTATGGTATGGTTACTTATATGTGGTTGTGGTATAAATACTCAAGCGAGATTCTATAGAAATATGTTACTGCAGTATCAATAGTAGAAAGCAAAGGTTTGTGCTTTACAAGAATTTTTTATGTGATTCATAGTTTTCCAATTTGATTGTTTAGTAGCTTGTTGATACATATCATGCATTGCAATATAATAAGTATAGTATATTTTCCATTGATAGTTAGATACACTCACTAAGACTTCCTCCATGTCTCACCCCTCACTGTTTTTATTTGCAGTTTTTGGAGTAGCAGGGTTTGAAGACATGTTTTAGCTTGTATATTAGTACCTCAAGAGGAGGAAGTATTTATGTGAAAATGATTTATAAAAAAAATATAGTTTGAGAAATGCAGTATAGCCAAAAATAGTTATATATATATGTTTTAGTTTGTTTTTACATATATGTGTATTATAAAGAAAGATTTAATGAATAGAATGTATAAATACAGTATGGTTCTGTAAATTGGGAACCCTAAGGTTGGCATTGTGAAATGTTGAGCAAAGTTAAGATATTTTCTTTAACAAGTAAAGAAGTTAAATTAAATATTTTTGGTTGAAAGAAAATTGAGATAATTGTTTCAATTAGGTTTAAGTGATTCTTCAGTTTAGACATGTGAGCTCAGAAGTGGCACTCTAAGTCTTGAAAACAAGAAAAGAAAGGTCATGGAAAGATGGGAGTGAGTTGGAAGAGAAATTAGCTCTCCTAGCAAAGTTCAGAAACTAGGCTGGCTCACCTTGAGACTGAGCCAACTAAGTTGGAAACTAGGCCGGCTCAGTCCAGGACTGGGTTGGCTAGGTCTTAAAGAAAAATTCAGATAGAAAGCAGCATTTTTGGACTATTGGCATGGTACACAACTGGGTTGGCTCTATCTCAGACTGAGCCGATCCAGTCGCAGGTTAGACGGCTCAGTCTCAAACTAGGCCGACTTAGTTTTCATGGGTTATTATTTTATGTACGTGGATTGTTTGAATTTTGAGAGTTTTTCTATGAGCTTGGGCTTGACCTTTTGTAAAGTATATATACTGAAAATAGATCAAGGTTGTAATAAAGGCTGAAATATACTGAATAAAAATACTTTTCTTTCGAAAATCTCTTCTGCTCTTCTTCTCTATTCCTTGAATTATTTGATCGTGCTTTTATAGAAATCTCTGAGAAGTACTTTCTTGTTGCTTGGCTAATCACCGATGGCCACGTCAATTCATATGGGAAGAGCGTGCATTCCCGACATTTGGTATCAGAGTGGTGTTGCATGGAAGGAAGGAAGACACCTAGGGTTTACTACATCCAACTGTTGCACTAGGTTTTATCCTAAAACTCCTTGTTTGCTTTGTGGTTGTCTCTAGATTGAGGTGGAGATTGTTTACATAAAGGAACGATGATATAGAAATTTGGAAAGAGGATTTAGGGCTAGTTAGATTTTCTTTGAAGGATAGTTTTGCTAGTGTGTGAGATCATGAAGGATGTTAGGGATCTGTTCTTGACTTGTTTGAAGTCATGAGATCAAGTGGATTCAAGATTGATTTTGAGAAGTTTGATGGCATGGAGAACCTTACTCCATGGCAGCAAAGAGTAAAGGACTTGTTGGTTTAGTAGAGGATCTACAAGGTCTTAACAAAAGAAAGATCAAAAAAGATCAGTGCTGAGGATTGGGTAGAGTTGAAGGAAATTACTTTTAGCACAATCCGGATGTGCTTGGTTAATCAGGTTTTGCCCAAGGGTTGCATAGAAACTACGACGAAGGAGCTCTAGGAGAGACTGAGGAATACATACATGGGAAAGAACATGATGAACAAGCTATGGTTAAAAAGATAGCTGTATACTCTTAGAATGCCCGAAGATGGAGATCTTGTTGCACATACCCAAAGGTTTAATCAGGTGTGTTCTGAGGTGATGAGTTTGGATGTGAAGATCAACGAGGAGAATCAGGCATTGCTGCTATTATGTTCTCTCCTAGGTTCATATGATGGTCTCATAATAACTTTAGTTTATAGGAAGAAGATCCTAAACTATGAAGAGGTTGTTGGTATGCTCAGATTAAATGAGCAAAGGAAAATGATCTGCAAGGGAGACCCTAGATCTGAGATCTTGGCTGTGAATGAAAGATAGGAAAGATTAAAGAAGAAGACAAGAGAAAAATCCAAGGGCAGATCAAAGTCTCATGATCAAAGAAAGTTGATATTGAAATGTTATAAATGACATTAGCCTGAACACCTAAGGAGAAATTATCCTCTTTTGAGATAAAAAAAAAGGGAAGGCCAGTAAGGAAGATGATATAGTTTCTATGAGCAATGAAGAAGACCTACTAGTTGAATCAGATGGATCCACAAAGTATGATACTATGTGGATATTGTTTTCAGCATGCTCACACCACTATACTTCTCATCAAAAGTGGTTTGCTACCTACCAAAAGGCCAATGGTGAATGTGTCAGCCTTAGAGATGATCATCCATGCAAAGTAGCTAGAATTGGCTCTATCAGGGTGAGGATGTATGACAGGATCATTCGTACATTATCAAATGTCAGGCATGTACCAAAGTTGAAAAGAATTTGATTTCTTTAGGCTACTTGGAGGAGCAGGATTTTGCCTTTAGTAGCCAAGCTGGGAGTAGATGTTTAAAAATTTTCAATGGAGCTTTGGTGGTGATGAGAGATAGAAGACTGAGTAATAATCTTTATAGAATGGAAGGCTCAGTGGTAAATGATAGTGTAGAGGTGCTAGCAGCGGCATAGAAGGAGCAGATTTTATATCAGCTATCTCACTATCAGATGGCTCATATGAGTGACCGTAGGCTCACTGGATTAAGCAAAAGAGGTATGATCCCAGCCCTGAAGGAGGGCACAGATCTTTGTGAGCCATGTATCTTTGGCAAACAACATAGGATGAAGTTTGCCAGAAGTGTCAAGCACAACGAGAGAGTGCTAGATTTAGTGTACTTGAATGTGTGGGGACCAACACCTATATCAGCTAGAGGTGGGGGCAAAATACTTTATCACTTTCATTGATAATTTCTCAAAGAAGGTGTGCATTTATCTGATCAGCAAAAAATCAGAGGTGTTTGTTCGATTCAAAGCCTGGAGAGCTGATGTAGAGGAGTCAGAAAGATAGGTGAAGTGTCTGAGGTCGAACAATAGAGGGGAGTATACTAGCCTAGAGTTTAGGAGGTACTGTGAGAAAAATGGCATCAAATGCGATTACACGGTGAAGATGACTCTCCAATAGAATAGTGTCGTGGAAAGGATGAACCGGACACTGACTAAGAAGGCATGGATTTTGAGGCTGCAGACATTACTCCCAAAGTTCTTTTGGGGTGATGCTCTATTTTTTTATTATTTTCTTGTGAATAGGTCCCCTCATTATAAGCTGAATGGAGGCATTTCAGAGGAGGTCTGGAGTGGAAAGTAGGTGAAGCTTGGCCATCTAAAATTCTTCGATTGCACAGCCTATGCACATGTGGAGGCAAACGAAGGAGTAAATTGGATCCAAAATCTCAAATGATGATATTCATAGGATATCCACAAGGACTTAAGTGGTACCTACTGTGGGACTCTCAGGCGCAAAAGTCAGTGATCAGTAGGGACGTTATCTTTGATGAGAAGAGCATCTTGAGGAGGTCTGGGATAGATGGAACCAAAGAAACAGAGGTGAACAGTGGTAGCCAGTCAGAGAATGATGGAATGCAGATTACATCCACTTATAGGAGTATTTCTATTGAGGTGGAGCTGGACAAAAAAATATTATCTTAGATTGAAAATCAGCATGGAGGGTCAGCAGTTCAGATAGATGTGTAGGAGCAACCACGGACATCAGGTAGAGATGTACGAGTGGAAGTGGCTTTGCACAAGCCCTAGCATACTATTAGAAGATCGGTCAGATATGACATTAATGAAGTTATCTCCTATACACTCATTACTGATAATGGAGATCCAAAGAATTATGTAGAGGCCATAAAGAGTGAGGATCAAGATTCATGGATACAGGCCATGATGGAGGAAATGGAATCACTTGAAAAGAATCAGACATGGTAGCTGGTGGATCTTCCAAAGGGTGCTCAACCTATTGGCTCAAAGTGGGTGTTCACAAAGAAAGAAACACCTTCAGAACAAGGTGGAGTCAGATTCAAAGCAAGACTGGTAGCAAAGGGATGCTCACAAAGGGAAGGGATTGACTACATAGAAATTTTCTCTCCTATGGTGTGTCATACATCTATTCGAGTTTTGCTGTCACTGGTGGCATAGCATAACTTGGAATTGGAACAGATGGACATGAAGATGGCCTTCGTTCATGGGACTTTGGAGGAAAGAACCTACATAAAGCAGTCGGATGGTTTTATCAAGATGGGTCAGGAAGAAAAGATGTGTTTACTCAGAAAGTCTTTATATGGCTTGAAACAATCCCCTCGTCAATGGTATCAAAGGTTTGATAGCTTTATCTTGAGCCTGGGTTTCAGCAGATGTGAACAAGATTGTTGTATCTACATCAAGAATGTAGATGAGGAGGATTTCCTGTACCTATTATTGTATGTAGATGATATGCTCATAGCCAGTAGAAGCATGGATACTGTGAAAAAATTGAAATGGGTATTATCATCTGAGTTTGAGATGAAAGATTTAGGTCCAGCTGAAAAAATTCTTATAATGAAGATTTGCAGAAATAGGTGCAAAGGAGTATCCATTTGTCACAAGAAAAGTATGTCCAAAAGGTTCTGGAGAGGTTTGCGATGGAGAAGGCCAAACTTGCAAAGATGTCATTGCCAAGCCATATGTCTCTTTTCAAGTTATAGAGCCCTAAGTCAGAAGAGGAGAGAGAGTACACGGAATGAGTCCCTTATGCAAATGTTGTATGCAGTGTGATGTACACTATAGTGTGCTATAGACCAGATATAGCACATGCAGTGAGCATGATTAGTAGATACATGGCTAACCCTGGGAAGAAATACTAGAAAGCATTGAAATGGATATTGAGATATCTATATGGAATAAGGGATTATGGTTTGATATTTGGTGGGCAACCAGGAGGATTTGGAGAATAATCTGTGAAGATGTGTAAAGGTTCAGATCCTTTGGAAGGATTTGTTGATGCAAATTATGCTAGTGGTCTTAATACAAGGACATCTACTCTGGATACCCTTTCTGCGTATATGGTGGACCGATGTCTTGGAGATCAACCCTTTAGCCAATCACGGCCTTGTCTACCATAGAAGCTAAGTACATTGGGATAACGGAGGCTGCAAAGAAAGCCCTTTGGCTTAGGAGGCTGATTAATGAGTTAGGGGTGGAGCTGGCTAAGTTAGGAACTGGGCCGGCTCAATCTAGGACTGGGTCGGCTAGGTCTTAGAGAAAAATTTAGACATAAAGCAATATTTTTGGACTGTTGGCATGGTACACAACTGGATCGGCTCAATCCATGACTGAGCTGACCTAGTCGTAGGTTAGATGGCTCAGTCTGAAATTGGGCCGGCTCAGTTTTCGTGGATTATTATTTTGTGTACGTGGATTGTTTAGGTTTGAAAGATTTTTCTATGCACTTGGACTTAATCCTTTGTAAAGTATATATACTGAAAACATGTCAAGGTTGTAATAAAGGCTGAAATATACTAAGTAAAAATTTTTTTCTTCCAAAAATCTTTTCTATTCTTCTCTCTCTATTTCATGAATTATCTGATCATGCTTCTATAAAAATCTTTGAGAAGTACTTTCTTGTTGCTTGGCTAATCACCGACAGCCATGCCGATTCGTGTGGGAAGAGTGCACAATCCTGACAAGATATAGCATAGAAATCCTCTTAACTTTTAGATAAGAATAGGGTGTGGCACTATCACCCGGTGGGGTGTTACATATTTGGTATCAGAGCAAAGGTTAATGGTTTATTAAGATGAGCCAAAGGTTAATGGTTTATTAAGATAAGCCAAAGGTTAATGGTTTATTAAGATGAGCAAAGTTTAATGGGTGATATGAGTAGAAGTTTTATAATCATAAGTAAAATAAAAGTTTATAATCAGTGGCATAAGAAATTATTTTGGAGTTGGTAAGTTAAAGTATGTAGTTTGAATTCAAATTTGAGGATAAATTATGTTGCTCATAGAGCTAAAATTATTTAGATGGTTTAGCAATGAATTGAAAACATGATTAGTTCTATCTGAAACTAACTATGAGAAGGAAAATGGAACTAAATGCCTAGAATGTATGACTTAGGTTGAAGGGAATAGTTGAAAGACTAAAATAAGAGTATAAAGCAAAGATATGCAGTTTTGATTTTGAATCACATGATACAAGTTTAATCAGTATATATTGATGATATAGAAAAAGAAAAGTATTGAAAAGGTGTTTTGAATAAGCTTATTTAGCTAATAGCCTCTTAAGGTTAGTGGTTTTCATATCTAGCTTTGGTGTTTTTCTTATTATATTTGGTTATGAAAATAACTTACTTTGGAAAGTAGTTAACTTTGGGATTAATTCCTCAACTTATATATGTATTTACACAAATATGAAAGCAGAAATTGAATTTGTTGGCTTTACTATTCAATATTCAGAAAATTGAGCTTGTTTTGCTTGGGTTTTAGAAAAGATTGCCCATAGGAGTGATCAACCTATGGGATACATCCTTGCATTGCACGAGCATTTGCATTGGCATGAGTTAGCACCTTCAAAGTCTGAATCTGCATTATGCTCAATGGGGCTCATTTACAATATTTGGCATCATAATATAATACTTATCGATTGTCTTGAAAAGGATGCTTTAGGATGTTATCGATAGTAGCTGAAAAAGGAGCTTGTGTTGGTATAGCACGATTTGTTATTTTGTTTTATCCCTGTAGGGCATATTTCAGCTTGAGAATTATGAGAGGTAGTTCATATATTTTAGTTTTCATTATTATGTTGAATTATAAGTATATGTGGTGAGTAGAAATACTCTAAGTTAAATTCATTTGGGCATTAGTTTATATTGAAAATTTAGGGTAATATTCATGTATGTAAAAAATAGTATGGTTATGTGTATTGTTATGAAGGATTGGAATTATTCCTAAAAGGGATTCTAATTGATTAAGTGATGAATATTCAGCAATGACATAATTGAAACTTGAAAATTACTTATAGTTGAAGTACAAATTTTGAGGATGAAATTTATTTCAAGGAGGATGGAATGTAACATCTCGGATCAGTAAAATAATAAATTAAAAGATTTATGTCTATATATATGTGTCATAGTAATTTATTTATGGAATGTTTGGGCCATTTAAGTACAAATTATGACTATCTATCATTTCGGGTCCTGAAATTTTCTAAGTTTGAGAGCTAGCACTTGTATTGGGAGCTAAATGAATTTTGGATTTTCTTAAGATCAAAATTGGTGGTAATTGATCCTTAGATGATGGTGAGTCATAGAGTGATTTTTAACGAATGTTGAGATTCTTTAACCTATTCATTTTGAAGGAGTAAAGTTTTAAAAGTTATGAGTTTTGGGGGATTTGAACTAGGACACCAAATTTTGGAATTCTATTCTTGAGGATTTTGATTTTTCTAATATTTTTATTAGCTCAAAATGGAAGGGTGTCCCTTATTTACATTTATGTTTTAAAATTAATAGAGAGTAAAATAAATGAGGACATTAGATTAAAAAAAGAGTTGTAAATAAGTAGAGTATTGAGTAAAGCTATGAGTAGAGTTTGAAACTAAAATTTTTGAAACCCAGAAGAAGGGGTCGACACTTCTCGAAGAGGTGTCGGCACTATCTCAGAAAAATAGAAAGAATGTTTTGGAAAGATTTATAGCGGTACACCTTTGGGTTGACCTATTTTGGTGAGGTGTTGACACTTTTCTTGAGAGGTTGACCTATTCGACTACCTGAGGGATGACCTATTTTTAGAAAGAGATGATCTAGGGGCTCTGTTTGTGGGTGTCGATACTTTTTTCAAAGATGTCGACCCCAATCGTGAAAATTTCTGGGAGCAGATTTTAACCGAGAAGATTTTGAGTTATAATTTTAAAATAATTTTTCAGAAAATGAATGAGTAGCTTGAGGGTATTAACTAATAGCATGAAATTCATCTGAATAACACCTATTTAGCAAGAAATTGGGAGGAATTCTTTTGGGATGACACGTATCAAAGCTCTTTCTAAATTATGTTTTCTAAACCTTAAAGCCATTGGGTCCTTAGTTGTTGCTTCAGTTCCTAAATTCTTGAGAGAAGTTAGAAGAGGGAGGAGAGCTGAGGGGAGGTTCTATTCTCAGTTTGAAATAAAAAAAAAATTTATTAGGAAAAGGTGTTCTGGGTGGAGATTTGGACTAAAATAGAAAAGTAGCTGAAGTTGAAAAGAAAGAAACTTATTTGGATGACTGCAGTATTTTAATTTCATTAAGGTAAGGTTTCTAAAACTAGAAACTAGATTTAAATTAGTCTTTCAAGTATTAGCAGTAGATGAGATGTCATAGTATGCTCAACTATGTAACTTAAACCTAAGTTTGAAGTGAATTATGCTATTTATGGTGCTGAAATTATGGAAGTGGTTCAGCTATCGATTCAAATAATATTAGCTGAACTTAAAACTATTTATGAGAATATAAATAAAGTTATATGTCTAAAAATTCTTGAGTTTGATGATGTTTACTTAGACCAAAGCTAAAGCAAGTAAGGTAAAGAAGAACTAAATAATCAAAAGACTAAAGTAAGAACATGAGAGCAATGTATATAATGTTCTGATTTTGGAGTTACATGGTATAATATTAATCAGTGTATGGCAATATTATAAGAAGAGGAAAAAGGCTCTCAAAGGATGCTTTGAAGGTATCAAGAGTAAAAGTGAAATAATACCTGGCTAGAGGTCAGTGAATTCCATCTATTTTTGGTATTTTTACTGCACCTTGCTAAGTAAAAATATTATTTAAAAATAGGATACACTCTTAATGCTTTGCAGCTTATATTTGTTGAATCCCTAAGTGATTTTGATCATGACGAAATATTAAAGCAAATAATTACTAATATTTTATATTTCAAGTGTTCTTTTATCAGAAAAAAGAAAGCTCTTTGACCAAAACAAGAATTAGATGAAGTCCAATTCAAATGAAAATCAAATCTCATTAAATGGTAGCAAAAATTCCCTTAAACAGCCTTGGAGTAATTTTTGGGACGTCTCAGGACTTTTTCGAGAGCTCTCGTGTGAACTGGCATGCTCAAGTAAGCTTGTAGCATGGTTTTGAGAGGTCTTGAGTTAATCTCGGGAGCTCTTGATCTCAGAAAATAGAAACTCGATTTCTGTGCTTTGAGAGCAAGTGGTCTCGCAGGATTCTCGAGAGGTCTCACAGTCCCGATGAGATATCTCATTCAAAATTGAGAGCTCTCAGTCTCAGGCGATTCAATTTTTTTAGAAAGCTATTTTTCAAGCAATTAAAGGCGAGAGATCTCTTGATCAAATCAAGAAGTCTCAAAATCTGGCAAGATGTTTTGAGACAAATCGAGAAGTCTAGAGACATGGGGACAACTTTTCAGGGAAGCATTTTAGGTTGGATTTTCTTGGTTCCAATGGCAACCTGCTACTCTCTAAGGATCAGATTTTACATTTTCTAGACTCAAATCATATCCAAATGAGAGAAAATGCACCAGATATAAAAGGAAGAAGATGTATTTTCAATGAATCGAAGAAAAATGAGAGAAAGGAATGTACGCCTTATTTTTCAATGAAAACTCATCCTTCAATCAAACAGTTCTCTCAAGCATTAAAGAGCCCTCAAGTGCAATAACTCCAAGCATTCAAAGAGGCTTCCAATGAACTACAACGACAACATTTCTGCTCATTTAAAGGAGCAATCATTGTTGTAAAATCTTTCTTTTCCTTTCCATGTACTTGGTTTCAGCAAGGGCTGAAACTTGGGTATTGCGGTTTTTCTCTCCATTCATTATTTTGGATTGATCTGTCTATTTATTGTAAGGGTTGTGGTTGGTGAACTGATGTAGGACAACCTAAAAAAAAGAAAAGACAAAGCTTTCTTTCATTCATCAATAATAAATCACGTCCGGTAGTGGCACATTATTTCCAGGATAGATAGTATAGTTGTCTATACTCTACTTAGGAGGCGTGTCTGATTGACACAGGATCAAAGCACGATCACTCTAAATAATGTAGATGAATGCTATTTTAGAGATCAATAAACAACTAGCAATAATAAAATAAATAAATAGATAGAAAAAATTAAACATGCTCATGAATAAATGTAAAAAAAAAATATAAATGGATTAAAGGATAGTAAGAAATTAAGCCCGCAAGAAAATTTAAAAAGATAAGAAGAATCTAGATCGTGATAGTTAAAAAACTATCCTACACTTCTACAAAAAGAGTCTATGGCAGTGCATACTATGGCAGTGATTTTTGAAACCACTGTAATAGACTCCATGATAGCGGTTAAAAAGAACTACTACTATAGATCATCCTAGTGTAGCGATTTCTTAAAACAACTGCCATAGGTCTACCTATAGCAGTAGTTCTTTGTAACCACTGCAATAGGTCCGACCTATAGTAGCGGTTCTTTTTAACCACTGCCATATTTTTTTTCTTATTTTTTTCTAAATATTATATAATTTTAAAATTTAATATCCATCTTCACCATTTATTATCTAAATAATTATCATTAGAGTGTCGTCACAAAAGATCGCCTCGATCCAATGACCATAACTTCATCGATCAGAAAAATTTAATTTCGACGACCATGAACGATAATGCGATGATCTGGTAGATGGAGACCTCCAATGAGTTCAAAAGTTTGCGACGATGATCTTGATTATGTTTTTAGCATACTGTCAAAATTTTACTTCAATCAAATTTTGTTATCTTTGTCAATTTAGTATAGATTAATTTCAACCATTAAATGATAAACAAGTGATCAAAGGGCCAGATGGTGTTCGATTATGAGATAATTTTTTTTTATAAATGATCTTGGCTACTACTTTAATCATTTTTATCGATGAAGATTATAAAATTCAACTCATGAGACTAAGAATGATCTAAAACTATACATTGCTTGATAACCATTCTTAAACTCCATTGGTTGTTATGCTCATGCTTTTGCAATATCTGCTTAATGTGAAGAATTCATATGAAAATGATTTGAATTTTACTATCATCATCATATAAAATAATTAAAATTATAGTAAAGAATATTTAATTAATAAATTATCTCATAATTAGATGCCGCTTAGCCCTTTGATCTCTTGTTTCTAATTTAACGGTTGAAATCATTCCATACTAAATTGATCATGATAATGATATCAGACTGAAGTGAAACTTTGATAGTATGCTATAAATGTCACCAAGATCATCGTTGAAGATTTTCAAACTGATCAGTGGTCTTCATCTATCAGATCATCGCATCATTGTTCGTGATCATTGAAATCAAATTTTTCTGATCGATGAAGCTAGGGCCATCAGATAGAGGTGATCGTTTGCGACGATACTTAAATGATAATTATTTAGATAATGAATGATAGATATGAGCATTAAATTTTAAAATTAGATAATATTTAGAAAAAAATAAGAAAAAAATTATTTCCAACATACGGCAGCGGTTATTGAAAATCGCTGCAATAGAGTTATAGTAGTTAGAAAATCATTGCTGTAGATCTATAGCAATGGTTTCCAGTATGGCGGTGGTTTGAAAATCACTATCGTATGTCAGGTTAAAAATCCCCAATTTTTCTTTTCTCCTATGCTTGCTCTCTCTCTCTCTCTCCTCTCCTCTCCATCACTGGTGAGACTCTACCCAAGTCTTTCCCCTCGACCGACGCTGCCCCTCCTCGGCGATCTTTGCCCAACCCCCACCCATCTAACCCTCCGATCGTCCCACCCCCCGTGCTTCACTTTCCATCCCTGGCCGTCACCGCCCCTTGCCCTCCCCATCCCTGGCTGCCCACCCCTACCCTCCCTGGCCACCCGCCGCCCACCCCTTGACCTCCCCATCCCTAGCATCGACCACCCGCCCCCACCCTCCCCATCTCCGACCGCCCGTCCCCTACCCTCCCCATTCTCGGACCGCCACTGCCACTGCCCTCCCCATCCCAGACTGCCAACGCCACTATTCCTCCCCATCCCCGACTGCCCTCCCCCTCCCTTGGCCTCCCTATCATGGCGCCCCTCCGGGCCCCATCTCCCTCTCTCTCCCCTCTTCCACCCCCACCCTCTTTCTCTCTCTTCTCTCTTTATCTCACTATCTTGCTCTTGTTTTGTAGGTTACCTCTAGCACTATTGTTGGCAACCCTCGAAGCTTTCGATGTGACCCCCTCTCTGTAGCCATAGGTATAATTTTTATGTTAATTTCATAGTATTATTTATTAATCACTGGACTAGATCTACCAATGGGTCGAGTTTGGATTAGAATCTGGATATTCAAATCTAGATCTGATTTTAATTACTGGTACTGGACTCGAATTTGAATGACCAACGAATTCGTACTTGAAGTACCAGACCTGAACCCTAATGGATCTTGGGTATCCAGACCTAAATTCGGGACCCAAAACTAAGAAAGGGAGAGCGAGAGTGGGAGGGAGGGAGCGGGTTCAACCTCACCACCATCATCGGCGAGGGAGACTAAGAGAGAGAGGGAGGGAGGGGGTCCGACCTCATCGATGAGGGAGATTGAGAGTGTAAGAGAGGGGAGGAGGGGTTCGATCTCACTGCCATCACCGACGAGGTTGATCGAGAGAGGGAGAGAGGGAGGGAGGGGATCCGGCCTCACCATCATCACTGATGAGGGAGATCAAGAGAGGGAGAGAGGGAGGGAGGGGCTCCGACCTCGTTGGTGAGGGAGATCAAGAGAGGGAGAGAGGGAGATTAAGAGAGGGAGAGAGGGATAAGGGAGGCTGGGTCTAGCCTCATCGGTGATGAAGATTGAGTGGGAGATGGACAATCAAAAAGATGAGGGGAGGGCAGAGACAGCCGAGAATAGGGGATGGCACACATCTGAGCCAGCTCGAATATGCAGCTGAGCTGGCTCGGTCTGAGATCGAGCTGACTGGGAGAGGACCTGAGTCGGATGTCTTAAGCATGGAGCCGACTATCTTAGGCACAAAGCTGGCTCAACTTCTAAATGAGTCGGCTCGATGGGTGCGAACAAAATTTGATATGTCTCTCTAAGGTTCCAACTTTAAGCCCTAAGGTGCTGCCATCATCTACTTAATTCTTCTTTCAGATTTTTGGATTAACACCCAGGTTCGTCCAAAAGATTGGATCTATGACTATTGCTCATCCTTAATTTTTTATGAATGCAATTCATATTGTAGAATTTATTGGATAACATTTTTTGGATGTTTATATCTTGTTGCTTTCGTTTATTGCATTGCATAAGGATGGACCCATCAATTGATTAGTGTACATAATCTCCAACATTCGTATAATTATATATAATTGTATGGATGAGAGAATTATGTACAATGATCAATTGATTATCCCATTTGGATAGTTTAAAAATTATAGATAATTCTATAGGTAGTTACAGTAATCAAATGGTATGCTAAGGATTTGGAATAAAATTTTGGATAGTTTTTTCATTTTATTCTCCGTACATGGGATAACTAAGGAGAAATGTTCCCAAAATTTTATTCGATCTCTAATGCATATTGTTTAATTACTGTAATAAACCGATTGAATTAATGCAATTTTTGAATGGGATAGGACCTATCTTTACCTAGTAGTTGGTGATAGGATGCATTTATTGCATGTCTGAAAATGATATTTAATGTGAGTTCTACACATGATATTTATTTCAATCCTTATTTATGATGTATTTTTTATTTATAATGCATATTTGTTAATAATATATTAGTATATAATTAAAGTTTCACACATGATTTAATTATAGTATTATAATTTTTAAAATAGATAAGTGGTGGATGAAGTTTAATAGGCTCTTGCTAGAATATGAGGACTTCAAAAATTTCTTGATTTTGCTATAGAAAAATTTGGGGACCATGGACTGATCCAATGTCCTTATAAGAAGTATATGGGTGGACCATGGCTACCTTGTCAAGATGTAAATGATCACCTCACTATTTATATCTTTAAAATTAGTTATGAAATTTGTTGGGACCAACATGGTGAGGGTAGACCGCAAGGAGGCGATCAACATGTTGGGGGAGTGGAACAAATGGTTCATAATATTTTTCCATTTGTTGGCCATAATGATGGTGCATCTACGTCCATGCATGATCATGTGGTTGGTGGAATGACAAATAATGAGGATGTAGAGAAGGTCTGCAAGTTGATGGAGGATGCTAATGTTTGGTTGTATCCCGAAAGTAAAAAGATGGTGAAGTTGGAGTTCTTAATCTAGTTGTATCATACAAAATACTCCGACGGATTCAGTAATAATGGACTGAACTACATATTAGAGCTTTTGGAAGATATTCTTTCGAATGATTTATAAATTTTGAAGAATAATTATAAGGCATCGAAGATTATTAAATAGTTGGGCTTTGCTTACATCAAGATACATGCATGTCCCAATGATTGCATGCTCTATTGGGAGGGGGATGTCAACCAAAATGAGTGCATGAGGTGCAATATATCATGATGGAAATAGAATAAAGATGGCATATCGACTCGTGTATCTCAAAAGTTGATGTGGCAGTTTTCTTTGATTCTAAGACTATAAAAGTTGTTTATGTCGGCATGAACATCGAAGAACATGAGATGGCATGAAGAGGACCAAACAAAAGATGATGCATTGAGGCATCCAGCCGATGGAGAGGCATGGCAGAAGTTTAATGAATTACATCCTAACTTCGCACATGAAATATGTAATGTTTGGTTAGGCTTGTTATGCGACGGTTTCAACCCGTTCAAGCATATGAATACCACCCATAGTGTATAGCTAGTATTTATTCATATTTACAATCTTCCGTCATGGATGTGTATAAAAAAATCCTTTGCTTTCACGATAGTGCTCATCCTTGAATCGATGGAGGTAGGTAATGACACTGATGTTTATTTGTAGCCTCTTATTACCGAGCTGAAATAGTTATGGAGCATTCAAGGTATTCCAACTTTTGATGCTTTGCTGAATGAGTCATTCTCCATGCGCACAGCATTTTTCTGGATAATAAATGACTTTTCAGCCTATGCCCTAATGTTGGGTTGGAGCATCAAAGGTGAGCTAGCATGCTCCATCGAAACCATCCGTAGAGCAAGATGCACACTTTTTTGATGGCACTATTGAAGAAAGTGAGGTGCCTAGCTAGATGTCTGAAAGTGATGTACTTAGAGAGTTGGATGGTCTCAGTGTTGAATTTGAAAAAGATGATCAAATTGGTAGTAAAAAGAGGAAGCGTCGATCAGAAAAATGACACACTTTAATTGAAGAAAAAAAAGCATCTTTTTTGACTTGCCATGTTGGAAGAGAAACTTATTGCACCACTGCTTAGATATAATGCATATTGAAAAGAATATGTGTGAGCTCCAATTGGCAACAATCTTAAATATCAAAGATAAGACTAAGGATGACTTGAATTCTTAATTTGACTTGAAAGAATGGCGTATTAGGAGATCACTCCATCTAGAGTCGATAGGAGAAGAATAGTGGAGGCTCCCTCATGCATGCTATGTTATGAATGCCTCCGAACGGTCCATATTTCTTTGTGTTGGAGAATATAAAGGTTTCTGATGGATACTCAAGCAACATATCAAAGCATGTGAATAGTAAGGACGTCAAACTTGGAGGATTAAAGACTCATGATTATCATGTGCTGATATTGGAATTGATCTCAATAGCTATTCATCGCATGTCGCCAAAAAATGTCAAAATGGCTGTTATTCATCTTTGCAATTTTTACAAAGATATTTGTGCAAAGAGGTTGCTTAAGAAAGACGTGAAGGAAATAAAGGCAAGGACGGTGACTATATTATATGATCTGGAGAAGATATTTTCACCATCATTTTTCACGGTAGTGATGCATCTCACCATGCATCTTACGGGAGAAGTTGCACTTGGAGGCCCAATGTTCTGTTGATGGCTATATCCTACTAAGAGAAATATTCAAACTCTGAAATCTTATGTAAGAAATATGAATCACTTGGAGGGATCCATAGTAGAAGGTTATTCGAATCAAGAGTTTATGGATTTTTGTACCATATACTTAAACAAGCTTAAGACACGTCATAATCGATCAATGAGGAATCAAGATGATCAGTTTGAGTCAATTGAACATGCATTTGAGTCCATTCCATAGCTAGATGTATTTTCCACTTCATACTGCCTCACTGATTTAAGCATTGAGGAAAGAGACAAGGCACACTGCTATGTGCTCTTCAATTGTGATATCATTGAGCCGTACATAAGGTGAGTTACTCAGTCTTATTTATTTCATAATAATTAGAAAAAAATATCCAATTATACCTAAATTTATTTTTTGTGCATGCAGCAAATACAAGGAGGTCATAAGAGTAAAATATGGTGCTCTAAGTATGCGGGAGAAAGAGAAAATACTTAGCAAAGAATTTTTTAAATAGTTCAGAGATCATGTAAGTGATTATATATTCTTGCCTTATACAACTTATTTGAACATATTTACTAATTCGATGTCATCTCCTTAATTAGGTGTGGAGATTACCACTCAATGATGTGAGCCTTGAAATGCGTGCTCTTTCAATGGATCCTAATCATACCGTGTATGAGTATAAATAGCTCATCATTAATGGCTACAGGTTTAATATTCCCAACAGGTCCATAATTATGGCAATACAAAATAGTGGCATCATGTTGAGCACCACCAGTGGGTTTTATGCTAGTTCGAAGGATTCACAGCCTCGTACGAAGGATTTGAACTATTATGGCATGGTGGAGAAGATAGTCATCTTGGACTATTATTCTAAAAGAAGGATTGCATCGATAAAGTATGATTGGTTTGATACCTTGTCATAGTATGGGATGAAGACTGATGAGTGTGGTTTTACTCTCGTCAACATACAATGCCATCTTTGCACTGAAGAACCATATATACGTTCCTCCCAAGCTAGTCAAGTCTTCTACGTTAGTGATCCCTTGGAGCCATAATAGGGTATTGTTGTGAAGATGGAGCCTATGCATATTTTTGATGATACCAAAGCTTATGATGATGTTGGACCATGCATGCAAAGTACTCCTCTAGGACAAAACTTACCTGGTACTATCGAGGTTCCATACACATTTATCAGGAGCGATGGTGATGTCCATATTATAGATGCCACTAGGTGATGACTTCAACATTTTGGTATAAATTATTAGAGTCTATTTATTGATGTGTTGCTAATATTATTGTTCAACATGTTATATTGGTTAATGTTCATTAACGTTGCAGGTCACGATGGCATCGAAACACCATCTAGCTTTCACCCCTACCCCTCGATGGGTTATGCGGAGTTTGACAACTGAGGAGTAGTCGGAGCATACTCCATCCACCTCCGCATCGGCTGCTCAGGGATCTCTATTGCTAGCATCTATTCCACCAATGGCATCTACTCCACCAGCATTTGAGCATCCACCATCATCCACATCTCTGACACATACTACTCCATTGGCATCTGATTGTATATTTTTATTATATTATTTATTTATTTTTTATATAGTATTTGTATACTTATATATTTGCATAATGTATTTTCATTGTAGGTACATCATCGAGCTAGATATTTCATGGTCCCACACGTATAGCGCATGTGTGGAACCGCCAACATCAAGTGATGGTGCAGTATGATGCAGAGGGGAGGCCAGTAGGGAAGATCGTGCAGGAGATGCGTTCCTTTTTGGGAGTGCTTGTGATGCAGTTAGACATTATTCCCATAGAGCCTAGAGATTGGCTATTGATGGATGCTGTTGTTAGGGACTGGGTGTGCGAGGAGATATGGATAAGTGCATCTTAATTATATTTATGAATTTTACATGTTTACACTATATTTGATTAGAATAATTTTGTAACTGACTTTTGATAACTTTATGTAGAGGAGGTACGACTTTCTTGAGAGGGCTCGAGATACCCAACTAAAGAAGATCAAAAAATTATACTAGGGCTACAATGTCAAGCTCCATAGAGGATGGCTCGAGCACCGATGAGATACTGTAGAGGAGTTTGTTCCTTGGATACAAGACTGTCCTCCGAGTCATTGGGAGCGGATGGTTACACATTAGAAGAGCCCGGAGTTTGAGGTAAAATTACTAACTTTTGAATTTTTCAATATGCTTAAGACTATATTTAAATATTTTTTAAATATTAATTATTTATTTGAATACATGTTAGGCTACCTTCCATCAGAATCAGAAGAACCAGATAGCTCAGGTGTATATGCACACTCTCGACCGTAAGTTTATGGTCAGTCGTGTGCGTAGAGAGGTGATGAATTCTAAATCTTACTAGATAAATTAAATTAATATTTTTTTATTTTTTGGTAAATTGATCCATTGTTATAGCTGATGAGAGATGGAGTGATGTCTAACCGTAGCGAGATCTTTCGATCTAGCCATACAAATAAGAAAGGCAGAATGATGAATGCCGCGATTGGAATGATTTTTGTTAGTATTAAATATATTAGTATATATGATTAGTATTATAGCATTTCTTATAAAATTTTATTTAAATTTATAATTACAGGACCAGTTAGATGCGCTCGTGAGTGAGGGCCTGGATACCTCTGGCCCCCATGACCATTTGTCTTAGGTCTTGGGGCCTGAGCACTTTGGGAGGATCTGATGCAGGCCCGAACATACGCTGACCAGCTACTGGTCTAAGGCGAGCGTTTCTTCATAGACTTTCGATGTCATCAATTGGGAGGAGATTGAGGAGGCATTGGCATGGGCAAATCATGCTGTGATGCAGGCAGATCGGGCTAAGGAGCTTGCATCTCATCAGGAGGGCATCGTGAGAGACATAGTGTCGATGCTCAGCATGCATTTTGGAGGTGCCTTCATGAGCTTTGAGGATATGTTGGCCCACATTCCAGCTCCAGCTCCTCCAGCTTCAGCTCCGATTCCAGCTCCAACTTTGGCTCCAGCTTCGTCTCCAACTCATGCTCCATCTCTCGATGACGACGATGATGTAGATTTAGGAGACTTTTAATGAATTTTTTTTAACAAAAATATTATAATAAATTTTATTTGGTGATAAAATTTTAGCATTTCAAAAATATTTTTATGTTAATAATATTTTATTGTATTATATATCTCTACATTTATCAGATAAAATATATAAAAAAATTAAAAATTTTATATTTTCTTAATTATTCAAAAGATACGATAGTAGTTTTATAACCGCTGTCATAGACGTGTCAATCGCTGCTGTAGGCATGTGTGGTGGCTCCAAAAATGATGTGGACCAAGCTTGCTTCTTTATAATGGTCTCTTTCCAAATATGGTTCAATCCAATACAAATCCAAGTATGGTCCTTTGGACCCAAGCTAAATGCATCAAAAGAACTAATTGACTAAATCAAAAGAAATGAAATTAAATAATTGAAGTAGAGTTATTTTGATATGGCTTTTTCAATCCAAATTGAATCTAAATTATATCACCGACTTCTGGTGGCTCTGGTATCTGCACAAATTATCTCGAGATGGGGAGAACTCAACCCTATCGAGTGGGGGTTGACTCTACTCTAGTGATGCTCAAGCAAATTGAGATCTATATGCTGCAGTTCTTCTCGAGTGATCCAGATATCTTTGGACTCTGGTCGACCTCGCCATCTAATTAAGTACTACTGATAGCCTCGACTCCAGGTGAGATGATCTGCTCATCCAAAATTCTCTCAATCTGATTATGCTTTGACATTTTGACTAGTGGACACTTAGGAATAGGCTCTCTCAAAGGTTGGTTTAGGCTCAAATGGCTCACTAAGTATCCCAAGTTAGCTCTTCATTGGCGACGAGATCTACAATATTAAAAGTAGAGCTAGTCCCAAAATTAGAAGGTAAGTCCACAACATATGCATTTGGTCCAATCTTCTTTAAAATCTTAAATGGACCTGCTCCTTGAGCATGTAAGTTCTTGATAGTTTCTGGTGGAAATCATTCAGGCCTCATTCGAAGCATCACATAGTCTCCTTCAACAAACTCTTGGGCACATCGATGAGAATCTGCATTCTGTTTATAAACTTTATTATTAATACTATTTTTTTTACTAATTTTTTTTTGTGAACTCTTGACATGCTGTGCAAATGACTCTACAGATTCAAAAATTTTAGCATACATGGGCAGTGGGATATGGTCTATTGGTTTTCTAGGTTGATATCCATGACCTACTTCAAAAGGACTCATGCCAATGGACCTATTAACAGAGCTATTATATGCAAATTTAACTCAGAATAATAAAAGATCCCAATTACCCATATGTTCCCCAATCAAGCAATGCAACAAATTTTCAAGACTCCTATTAACCACTTCAGTCTGACCATCTATTTGCGGGTGAAAGGTAGAAAAAAATTTTAATTTTGTGTTTAGAAGGTGCCATAGGATTTTCCAAAAGTAGCTCATGAATCTAACATCCCTATCAGACACAATGGTTTTGGGCAATCCGTGCAATTTAATAATCTCATCAAAGTATATTCTTGCAACTTTCAAAGCAACCAACATTTGGCAATAGGGCAAAATATGGGCCATTTTCGAAAATCTATCAACAACCACTAGAACAGAATCATGCTTCCTAACAATCTTTGGTAAGCCTAAAACAAAATCTATGCTAACATCTTTTCAAGGATAGTCTAGAATAGGCAAGGGTGTGTATAGGCTAGTGTTCTATTTTTTCTACTTGGCTATGGTACACGTTCTATGCTGGGCAACAATTCAAGCTGAAGGGAAATCCTAATTTTTCGGACCAGGTTCGTTCAAATTAGATCAGATCAAGAGATATATTTCAAAAAAATTTTTCTTTGATCTAGATCAGATCTAAGATGTTTCAGATTTGATTATTATTATTTTAGAAATTAAAATAAAATTAGATAAATTATATCAGATTTAATTTACCTTGAAGTGGGTAATCCTATTACCTATTGATGATCCTGTATGCAGCGGAAGGTTCTACATCTAGCCATGCAAGTGCCTGGCCTTTACCGATATCCACTTGGGCTGGATCTAGAGATCCTCTTCTTCTTTATCACATCTCCAGAAATTAGATCTGGATCTGATCCGGAGGATCTTCAAAACTCCTTTTGAAGATCAGCAATCGCCCTTTGCAGTAGTGCAGCCTTCAAGCTTTCAGTCGCCTTTCTTTGATCTGGATCGCACCAACCAAGAATCCAAACACTTTGGATGTGGAGAGGAGAGGCAGAAGGTTGGTTTGGCATAGAGAAAGAGGGGAGAGGCAGCCTTAGGGCATGGGAAATTGTGATTCTCAAACTTTCAATCACAATCTGGGTTGGGCGCAGGGTCTTATTTATAGACTGTCTGTGATCCAACTTCTCTTCTTCCCAACCAATCACAACTCTTTGTAAAATTAGATCTAAATCTGATTGGTGGAAATAGAGTCCCCTGGATTCCTCCTTAGAGGGTACCTAAGACCAGTCAAAGTTAGTTCTTTGGAGAACTCTAATCGGAATCCAAAAAGGAGATGGAGTCCCTGTCCAACAGGGACTCCTAGGCGCCTCCAACTTGGGCACACGCCAAGGGTGGCGTGCGCCCTATTCCTTGCTAGGTTCTAGTAGGGGGACAGGCCTCCATCAGCTCTCCAATAGGTGCGTGACATATGGTCAAAAGTTAAAGTATCAATGGTCAACATTTGACCAGTCAAAGGTAGACTTTTGACCAAAGTCAAAGAACAAGAAATGGCAGGTGACCAAAAATGGTAGGTAATGTCTTACAAAATAAGACAACCTTTTCTGACTTGGACAACCTCCAGTCAGTCCATATGAAAGCCTTCAATTGAGCACAAACTCCTTCGGCTCAGTCAGGACAACCAATTTATGATAGCAAAAGAAGAACGTTAGGTTCAATCGAGTGCTTGCACGATTTTCTTGAACCTAATTGAATCTCATTCAGATCAATTGAACTAGATCAGTTCAATTGATGATCACTAGATTCAAACCGTTGTTTGTGTGACCCAGTTTGGTTCAGTTTTATATGGTAATGGCATATCTCATGATCTCTATCATTGACATCATCGAAACTCCATTCGATGGATCAGAACTCTTCTGATTCGAACAGCTAGAATGATCGATCATCTAAATCATTCTAAATGCTCCCAAAATCCACCAATGACACCTAGCAGTATATGGTGGCAACCCATCAGAGCTGAATGCGAACCTCTTGGTCCAGCTACCTATGTGATTAAGTTCTTCTATCTTGAGCCCTAATCAGATTAGGGTTAAGGTGAACTCGTCAAACCCTAGTTTCTGTCAAATGATGTAACCATTCGATTCGAGTCTGATGTGAAAATATAAATAGAAACTCTTTTCATTATTTCACTCTACCATGGTCATGGACTTTTGGACTTGATTATCATGATTAATCGTTGAACAGCCGCTAGGTTTCACATCCAGTGATACTGATCACAAGGTTTGCAAGCTGCAAAGGTCCATATATGGACTTAAGCAAGCATCTCGGAGCTGGAACACTCATTTCAATGATGTGATCAAAAAGTTTGGTTTCATCAAAAATGAAGAGGAACCATGTGTTTTCAAAAGGGTCAGTGGGAGCGCTGTTGTCTTCCTCGTATTGTACGTGGATGACATCCTCCTTATTGGGAATGATATTCCCATGTTGACATCAGTCAAGATGTGGTTGTCCAAGGAATTCTCCATGAAAGACCTAGGTGAAGCATCCTTTATTCTAGGAATTAAGGTCTATAGGGATAGACCGAATAGGATGCTAGGACTTTCACAGAAGATGTACATAGAGGAAGTACTAAAGAGGTTTAGTATGGAAAACTCTAAGAGGGGATTAATACCCTTCAGACATGGTATTCATCTTTCCAAGAAGATGTGCCCCAGCACACCTGAGGAAATAGAACGCATGAGCAAGATCCCTTATGCTTCTGCAATAGGGAGCCTCATGTATGCCATGCTATGTACACGACCTGATATAGCCCATGCTGTGAGTGTCACAAGCAGATATCAGTCAAATCCAGGTGAAGAACACTGGACTTCTGTGAAATGTATCCTTAAGTACTTGAGAAGAACTAAGGATATGATGTTGGTCTTTGGTAACGGAGAACTCCAAGTCCAGGGATACACAGACTCGGACTTCTTCATGTCCGATATAGATGATCGAAAGTCGACATCTGGCAGACTGTTTGTGCAGAAATTGGAAGAGTTCCTAGCAAACAGCGATACCATCTCATCCGCGATTACCTTGAGAAAGGTTACGTTGAGGTCAAGAGAGTCAACTCCACAGATAATGTGGCAGACCCACTTACAAAGCCGTTGGGCCAGCAGAAGATCGAAGCCCACCTTGAGAAGATGGGACTTAGACTTGTAGCCAATTGGCTTTAGGACAAGTGGGAGATTGTTAGATATATGTGCCCTAGAAGCCAGAATTGGCTGACACTTGTAATACACTTCTAGGGGCAAAATTATAATTTTGACTATAATTAATAAAATGGGTTATTTTCTATCACACATGTGTATTTAGTGTCTGTGATACATCCTTTGAGTTAATGGTAATGATAATTCATATTTTCAAGAGTTGAAAATTTAAGACATGAATAATCATTATTAACTCATAAACATGCTCCCGACCATAGGATCATCACGAGGATGGTGATTGATCCGGAAGGTTGGTGTACAATCGCTTCTCTTTAGTAGATGAGTCTTGAGTCTACGGTGTGGAGACACCGGAGCGAGAGTACAGGTACTCGTTAGAGAACGAGGGCACTGAGCGTGACCACCTCGAGTAGTCATTAGGGAGTCTACCTTCTCGTCAATGACTGACTCGATGCTGCAGTAGTGTGTCTGGTTCTTTGACCTGAGATGCATCGGCAGTTCACCTTGAGGGTGTTATAGTTTGACTACACCATTACTCGGTCTCCTAGCCATATGGAACCCTGAGGTGTATGTTGGCTATAGCATGTTCATTGTAGGAACTGGATTGCATCAAGATGGAATCTATCTACCTCGGTGGTAGAGGAGCAGCCCTATGATGATCATGAGAATCAAGTCCAGAAGCCCATGGCCATGGCAGAGTGAAATAATAGAAAGAGTTTCTATTTAGATTTTCACATTGGACTCGAATCGAATGATTACATCATATGACAGAGACTAGGGTTTGACGAGTTCACCTTAACCCTAATCTGATCGGGGCTCAAGATAGAAGAACTTGAATCACACAGGTAGCTGCACCAAGAGGTTCGCATTCAGCTCTGATGGGTTGCCACCATATACTGCTAGGTGTCACTGGTGGATTTTGGGAGCAATTAGAATGATTTAGATGATCGATCATTCTAGCTGTTCGAATCAGAAGAGTTCTGATCCATCGAAAGGAGTTTCGATGATGTCGATGATAGAGATCATGACATATCCCATTACCATACAGAACTGAACCTAACTGGGTCACACAAACAAGGGTTTGAATCTGGTGATCATCAATTGAACTGATCTAGTTCAATTGATCTGAATGAGATTCAATTAGGTTCAAGGAAATCGTGCTAGCACTCGATTGAACCTAACGTTCTTCTTTTACTATCATAAATAAGTTGTCCTGACTGAGCCAAAGGAGTTTGTGCTCAATCAGAGGCCTTCATATGGTCTGACTGGAGGTTGTCCAAGTCAGAATAGGTTGTCTTATTTGTAAGACATTACCTGCCATTTTTGGTCACCTGCCATTTCTTGTTCTTTGACTTTGGTCAAAAGTCTACCTTTGACTGGTCAAACGTTGACCATTGACCCTTTGACTTTTGACCACATGTCATGCACCTATTGGAGAGCTGGTGGGGGCCTGTCCCCCTGCCAGAACCTGGCAAGGAGAAGGGCGCACGCCAAGGGTGGCGTGAGCCCAAGTAGGAGGCGCCTAGGAGTCCTTGTTGGACAAGGACTCCACCTCCCCTTTGGATTCCAATCAGAGTTCTACTAAGAATCCAGTTTGACTGGTCTTAGGCGCCCTCTAAGGAGGAATCCAGGGGTCTCTATTCCAACCAATCAGATTTAGATCTGATTTCACAAAGGGTTGTGATTGGTTGAGAGGAAGAGGAGTTGGATCACAAGAGGTCTATAAATAAGACCCTGCGCCCAACCCTAATTCAAGAAAGCAATTGAAAGAGATTTCCCACGCCCCAAGGCTGCCTCTCCCCTCCTTCTCCATGCCATAGTCTCTTCTCCCCTTGCTCTCCACGTCCAAAAGTGTTTTGGACTTAGGTTGGTGCGATTCAGATCAAGGAAAGGCGATCAAAAGCAAGAAGGCTGCGCTGCTGCAAAAGGACGACTGCAGATCTTCAAAAGAGTTTTGAAGATCCTCCAGATCAGATCCAGATCTGATTTTTGGAGGTGTGATAGAGAAGAAGAGGATCTCCAGATCCAACCCGAGTGGATACCGGTAGAGGCCAGGCGCTTGCGTGGCTAAGATCCAGAACCTTCCGCTGCAATCAGGATCATCTACAGGGTAATAGGATTACCCAAATCAGGTAAATTAAATTTGATTTAATTTATCTTATTTTATTTTATTTGTTAAAATAATACTAATCAGATCTGAAATATATCAAGATCTGATTGAGATCAAGAGAAAAATTTTTGAAATATATCTCTTGATCTAATCAGATCTGAAACGAACCTGGACCGGGAAATCAGGATTTCCCTTCAGGGCACATGCCAAGGGTGGCGTGCGCCCTCTTCCTTGCCAGGTTCTAGTAGGGGGACAGGCCCCCATCAGCTCTCCAATAGGTGCGTGACAAGTGGTCAAAAGTTAAAGTATCAATGGTCAACATTTGATCAGTCAAAGGTAGACTTTTGACCAAAGTCAAAGAACAAGAAATGACAGGTGACCAAAAATGGCAGGTAATGTCTTACAAAATAAGACAACCTTTTTTGACATGGACAACCTCCAGTCAAACCATATGAAGGCCTCTGATTGAGCACAAACTCCTTTGGCTCAGTCAGGACAACTAATTTATGATAGCAAAAGAAGAACGTTAGGTTCAATCGAGTGCTAGCATAATTTCCTTGAACCTAATTGAATCTCATTCAGATCAATTGAACTAGATCAGTTCAATTGATGATCATCAGATTCAAATCCTTATTTGTGTTACCCAGTTAGGTTCAATTCTGTATGGTTATGGCATATGTCATGATCTCTATCATCAACATTACCGAAACTCCTTTCGATGGATCAAAACTCTTTTGATTCCAACAGCTAGAATGATCAATCATCTAAATCATTCTAAATGCTCCCAAAATCCACCAGTGACACCTAGCAGTATATGGTGGCAACCCATCAAAGCTAAATGCGAACCTCTTGGTGCAGCTACCTGTGTGATTAAGTTCTTCTATCTTGAGGCCCGATCAGATTAGGGTTAAGGTAAACTCGTCAAACCCTAGTTTCTGTCATATGATGTAACCATTCAATTCGAGTCCGGTGTGAAAATCTAAATAAAAACTCTTTCTATTATTTCACTCTGCCATGGCCATGGACTTCTGGACTTGATTTTGATGATTATCACAGGGCTGCTCCTCTACCACCGAGGTAGATAGATTCCATCTTGATGCCATCCAGTTCCTGCAATGAACATGCTATAGCCAACATACACCTCAGAATTCCATATGGCTAGGAGATCAAGTAATGGTGTAGTCAAACTATAACACCCTCATGGTGAACTGCCGATGCATCTCAGATCAAAGAATCAGACACACTACTGCAGCATCGAGTCAGTCATTGACGAGAAGGTAGACTCCCTAATGACTACTTGAGGTGGTCACGCTCAGTACCCTCATTCTCTAACGAGTATCTGTACTCTCGCTCCGGTATTTCCACACCGTAGACTCAAGAATCATCTACTAAAGAGAGGTGATTGTACACCAACCTTTCGGATCAATCACCATCCTCGTGAAGATCCTATAGTCGGAAGCATTTTATGAGTTAATAATGACTATTCATGTCTTAAATTTTTAACTCTTGAAAATATGAATTATCATTACCATTAACTCAAAGGATGTATCATAGACACTAAATATACATATATGATAGAAAATAATCTATTTTATTGATATTACTCAAAATTATGATTTTGCCCCTAGAAGTGTATTACAAGTGTCAGCCAATTCTGGCTTCCAGGGCACATATATCTAACACAAGCAACATCTCTTTTCAGGCTTAGCTAAAAGAACTAAACTTCTACCAACTCTATAGTTTTATTCCTACCAAAGTGTCCAGCTAATACTCCAGCATGTAGTTTCCAAACTAGAAAATCTCTTAAAGATGTATAGGGAACACACAACCTAGCTCCTCTAAACATGTAACCATCCTAAAGGATATATTCACTGTATTCTCTAGATGGTCCTTTTTGTAAAGTGGTATGTATACTATCAAAATCTGAACACTCCTCATAATCTTTTTTAATCTTTTCAAAACTAACAACCTCTACACTAACGGTGCACAACAAAGTATGATGATGACTTAGGACATCAGCAGCGTGATTCTCTACATGTGCACGGTGTTTTAAATCAAAAGTATAGGCTTGCAAAAACTCGACCCATCTACCATGTCTATGATTCAGCTTCTTTTGAAAATTTAGAAATCAGAGGGCTTCATGGTTTGAGTACAAAATAAATTTTTACTGTAGTAGGTAATATCTTCAGTATCTTAAGGCTTGGACTACCGCATAAAACTCCTTATCATAGGTAGAATACTTTATTTTAGAATCATTAAGTTTCTTGCTAAAGTATGCCACCAGATGACCTTCTTGACTAAGGACTCCACCAATCCCAACTCCTGATGTGTCACATGCTACTTGAAAAACCTTGAAAAAATTAGGTAGACATAAGACTGGGGCATGGGTGATTTTATCCTTAATGTCTAGGAAGGCAGTATTGGCTATCTTAGTCACATCAAAATCTCCCTTTCTAATGCAGTCAGTGATGGGAGTGGCTATGGTGCTAAACCTTTTTATGAACCTATGATAAAAGGTTGTTAATCTATGAAAACTCCGCAGATCATGCACACTCTTGGGTACTGGCCACTCAACTTTGCTCTAATCTTTTCAGGATCGGCAGACACACCATCAGGGGTAATAATAAAACCTAAGAAGATGACACAGTCTATCATGAAAGCACATTTCTTAGGATTGGCATATAGGCTTTCTACTTTAAGAACTTGGCATATTTTTCAGAGATGATCTAAATGGTTCTCCCTAGTTCAACTATAGATCAAAATATCATTAAAGTACATGACTACAAACTCTTCTATAAACGATCGTAGTACTTGGGTCATCAATCTCATGACAGTACTAGGAGCATTGGATAACCCAAATGGCATCACTATCCACTCATATAAATCATCTTTTCTCTTAAAAGCAGTTTTCCACTTATCTCTCGATCTAATTCTTACTTGATGGTAATCACTTTTGAGATCAATCTTAGAAAAAATAGTAGCTCCGACCATCATGTCTAGCATGTCATCGAACCTAGGGATGGAGAAATGATACTTAATTATGATCTTATTAATGGCACGACTATCTATGCACATTCTTCATGTACCATCCTTCTTTGGTGTCAACAGTGCAAGAATCATGCAAGGACTAAAACTCTCTCGAATGAATTCTTTTTTCATCAGCTCTCCAACTTGCCTTTGCAGCTCGGCATGCTCAGTAGGGTTCAACCTATAATGCAGTAAATTAGGTAGGATAGATCCAAGTGCCAGATCAATGGCATGTTGAATATTTCCTATGGACGGTAAGTGATCTAAGAGATTCTCAGAAAAGACATCATGGAATTCACTAAGAAGGCTAACTACTTCCTTGAGATGATCTACCTTAGGGACCTCATGAACTTCTCTCGCAGCAAGCATCCAAACTGGTGATCCTTTACTCATAGTCATCTCTAATTCCTTAGAACCTATCAGATGGAGGTTTTTCTTTTTAATGTTTTCTTTTAGTCCATCATCTATTTTTATATTGGTAGTCTTAGGTGGGAAAAGATTAATCATGATCTTCTTATCCTTATGAGTGAAACTATAGGAGTTGGTTCAGCCATAAATCATAACATCATTGTCAAACAGCCAAGGCCGACCTAATATGATAGTTCTGACTTTCATGGGTAAGACATCACACCAAATATGATCCTGATAAGAATGAAGCTGGATGGGGACACGACATGTAAGTTTAATAGGAATAGAGAAAAAATCTTTCCAAGACACACGGTATGGGCTGGGATGATCTATAGGAGCTAAGCCTAATCGCTTAACCATGTCAGTGTAGATGGCATTGATACAGCTACCACTATCAATGATTATCTTACAAATTTTAATGCTAAATTTTATGAAGATATGAAAAATAAAGGTCCCATGCTAGTCTTCACTCTCTTTAGTCTGTACTAGAACATACCTAATGACTCCAAGCCTAAGATATGAGTCTGGTGCAACAAAACCTAGGATATCCTTAGTACTCTCAAACTGCTCAGCTAAGTTTGGATCAGTTTTATAAACTTTCTCCTTAATATTTTCTAAAATTTTTTCTTCTAATTCTTTCATAAATAAAGATCGATTGGCGCATTATGTAGCAAAATGACCATAACCATGGCACTTGAAACAATGAGATCGAGAACTACTTCTTTTAGATAACTCTCCTACAACACTTTTTTCTTTATCTTCTTTTCTCACAATAGGATTTGTCGGTGGAGGTCCATTACTAGGAGCCTGGTTAGCATTGGGTCTCAATCTAGAAGGGGTTACTCAGCTATAGAATGATGGACAATTGAATACCCAGAAAATCTCTCAAAATTCTGGATAAGTTGATAAGCTTGTTTAAATGTGGTTACCTCGCGCAAAAATAGCTCACACTGGATATTCTCTCATAATCCAGTACTAAATCTAGATAAAGTAACAACCCTATCTTCGATTACTCAACATCTCATGAGGTACTCATCAAATCTCATGATGTACTCTTTGATTGATCTATTTTCTTGATTAAGTCTCTACCACTGATCTAAAAGTCTTTATTGGTAGGTGGGAAGGTATTTTTCTCTCAGTTTCTCCTTCATTTTATCTGAAGTTTCTATAGGATCTTGTCTTCTCTAGTTGAGAAGATGCTCAACACTTTTCCAATAAAGTCAGCTTGCCTAACCAACTTCATCCTAGCAAACCTAGCTCTCCTTGCTTCAGACATTTCATACCATCCAAAATAGTGGTCCATACCCGATTTCCAATCTAGGTACTCTCTCAAATCTAGACAACCATCAAAACATAGGGCTTCGATCTTCAAATTTCTATGGACATGCACATCCTGGCCAAACTAGTTATGGTATGGACATGCTACTATAGATCAATCTAGGACTAGATTCCTTCTTCTCTATCCTATAGGTAGTTGGGGAGACTCGGGTTTAGGTTGTCTTTTCCTAGCTTCTTCATGTACTGCTATTCTTTTACTCATGGTTTTCATAAAATCTTTCATGTCATCAAACTTCTCAGTCAAGACATTAATGATGGCTGCTGTATCCATATTGATATTGGGTGGAAAAGTAGACCATTTGTACTGGGTACCCAATCTAGTGGTCATGCAAGTGCAGGATGCAAGAATATGGTGCAGTAAGTAAGAAAAAAATAAAACATAGCAAAATATTGGAAAGTGAAATATGAAATTTAAAATATAAAAATTTAACTTGTAGGAATTTAAATTATAGAATTTAAACTAAAGTCCTAACCAACTTGCTCTGATACAAAATTGATGCAGGACAATCTAAAAAAAAAGAAAAAGAAAAGACCAAGCTTTCTTTTATTCATCAACAATAAATCATGTTCAATCGTGACAAATTATTTTCAAGATAGACAGTATAGTTGCCTATATTCTACTCAGAATGCATAACTGATTGACACAGGATCAAAGCACGATCACTCTAAATGATGCAGATGAATACCATTTTAGAGATCAGTAAATAACTAGCAATAATAAAATAAATAAATAGATAGCAAAAATTTAACATGCTCATGAATAAATATAAAAAAAATATATAAATAAAATGAAGGATAGCAAGAAATTAAGCCTACAAAAAACTTCAAAAAGATAAGAAAAATCCGGATTGTGGTAGTTAAGAAACTACTCTGATTAGGGCTCTTAATCTTTTAACCAAGCAAATCTATCAATAAAGAACTAGGTCTTTACCTACATTAGATCTAAAAAAAAAATAAGTAAAAAGAATTAAACATCAATTGAAAAGAAACGAAGGTCTTTGTCAATGTTTGATTTATAGAATAATAGATCACTCTTTCTCTCTCTCTACATGATAGATAAAAATCTTGGAGGAGATAGATCTTCTCTTGGTGGAATAGGCATGTGTAGGTAGATGGTGAAGACGAATTGGGGTCATAGGAATACTGGATCTCAAGAAGATGAAGGTTAAAGAGAAAGAATAAAAAAGTAGGCCTCACACTCTCCTCTCGTGGGGCGATTTTGGGTTTTACATCCTCCCCCTCTTAGAGCGATTGACATAAGTATTTATGGGTAAAATCATTCATGCATTCATTATCCTATTCATGAAAGATACATAGATTTATATAGGACCCTAGAGGTCCAATTTCTTTAGAATTCTTATTCTCTTTACAAGAAAGAAATCAACCCTCCTAATAAAAAAGTAAAACATTATTTATGGTTTCCAAATACAATATATATCATATCTATCTTTTATGGAACCATATGGATGAAATCAGCCTTTCAACAAAATAAGAAAGAAATCAAAAACTTTTAAGAAATCCTAGAAAAGAAAAAGAACTCCATGTGGTCACTTTATGCTTGGCACAACTTGGCATGAGGATCCTTGGGTATGGTACGTGCTGGTGTGTGTATTTCCTCCCTAGGCATGTAGAGGGTAGTGGCTCCAAAGATGACGTGGACCAAGCATGCTTCTTTATAATGGTCTCTTTCTAAATAAGGCTCAATCTAATACAAACCCAAGTATGGTCCTATGGATCCAAAACTAAATGCATCAAAAGAACTAATTGACAAAATCAGAAGGACTGAAACTAAATAACTAAAGTAGAGTTATTCTAATATGACTTCTTCAATCCAAATTGAATCTAAATTATATCAGCACCTTCTGATGGCTCTGGTGTCTGCACCATGAACATTTGGAAAAACCAACTAGATCTTTGGATAGTGAGCTCAAAAAAACTATCCAGCTATAATCTTGTGAGATTATAATGAAATTCTTAAGAGTCTTGCTAAGGGAGTGGATGTAGGTGCTGGTAGTACACCGAACCACTATAAAAATCTCTTATTTGTGTGTATACTCTTGTTTCTATTTTTCATTGTTCTCTCATCTCTCTTGTATAGCATTCAAATAGTTTTTATTGCACATACTTGCTCTAAAGTTTTAAAAAATCCAATTCACTCTCCCCTTCTTGGGATGTCTAGCTGGGCAATAATTGATATCAAAGCCTTGGTTCTCTTCTAATTATTGATTTTATTAACTAGAGACAAAGATCATGTCAACCTAACTAGGATGTTCACTTGTCGAAGGGCAATCCACAAATAGGCCATCTCTTTTCAATGGGTCCAACTATACCTATTGAAAAGCTCGCATGCACATTTTTATTTAAGCCCTCAACTATGACATATGGAGTGTCATTATCAATGGCCCACACACACCTACAATCATTGTCAATGGCACATCCTCTCTAAAGCTGGAGAAGGATTTGGATGAAATGGATACGAAACATCCAATTAAATGCCAAGGCAATGAATGTACTCTACTGTGCCCTTGATACAAATCAGTTTAACCAAATTTCTACTTCCAATTCTACAAATAAAATTTAGGATAGACTTGAAGTCACACATGAAAGGATAAATCAAGTAAAAGAAACAAAGATTAACAAGCTAGTTCACCAATATCAATTATTCAAAATGGTTCCCATAGAATCTCACTAGCATGTACACAAAATTCACTAATACTATAAATGGTTTGAAAAGCTTAGGAAAAGTTTACACTAATAGTGAATTGGTAAGAAAGATTCTCAGATCTTTGTCTAGGACATGGAAAGACAAGGTGACATCTATCCAGGTGGCAAAAGATTTGAATACTCTACCTCTAGTGTAGCTCATTGGATCCCTGATGACACATGAACTTGCCATGAGTCGGTACAATAATGAGGACAACAAGAAGAAGGAAACTATAGCGCTGAAATCCGTGGCAGCTAAAGAAGAAGATGATCTATCCACTAGTGAAGAGAATGATGAAGACATGGCCCTGGTGATCAAAAAGTTCAAGATGTTCATGGAATGAAGATAAGGATTCAAGAAGTGGAGCTTCATTAGAGGAGAAGCTAGTAGGGAGAAAGAGAAAGAAAAGGAAAAGGATCAGCCCACTTGCTACGAATGCAAGAAGCCAGGATATTTTAGGACTGAATGTCCTCGATTGAAGAAGGAGCCAAAAAGAATAAAAAGGAAAGCTATGTTAGCGATTTGGAGCGACAGCGATGAGTCAAGCTCGGAGGAAGAAAACCAAAATAAAGCAAACTTATGCTTCATGGTACAAGATGATGAGGTATCCTCTACTCTTGACTCAAATTTTACTTTTGATGAGCTTCAATATGCTTTTTATGACTTAATGAATGATTTTAAAAGGATTTGTATAAAAAATAAAAATCTTAAGAAAATGACTCAAACTCTTTTAAAAAAAGGAAGAGGTAATTAGTAACCTCAACAAGTTGAAAGAAGAAAACAAAATCCTAAAGGATGAATTGGATAAACTAAAATCTTTAGTTGATAAATTTACTTGTAGTTTTAAAAAATTGCAAATGATTTTAAACAATCAAGGAGGAGTTTATGATAAAGCTAGACTAGGATATAAACCTAAAGACAAAACTAAGTTTCTAAAGAACTTTTTCACTGCACCCACATCAATCAGCACTTCACATATCACTTGCTTTAAATGCAAAAAAGTAGGACATAAGGCATTTGAATGTAATACTAGAAAATTCAGTGGAAAACAAGTTAAAAGAATTTAGGTTCCAAAAGAAACCATGACCACTAATGCAAAAGGACCCAAGAAGACTTTGATACCTAATGCTAACACTTGATTGTTTGTATCAAAATGCCTTGCAGCCCAAAGATCTAAACATGAATGGTACTTGGACAACGGCTGCTCAAGGCATATGTCGGGTGATAAGGAGCAATTTTTCATCCTAGAAAGGAAAGAAGGGGGAGTAGTCATCTTTTGCGATAATGGCAAAGGCAAAATAATTGGCTATGTAAAATTTAGATTACTCCTTCTTTCTTTATAGATAATATACTATTAGTTGATAATTTAAAATATAACTTACTTAGTATTTGTCAACTATATGATAAAGGTTTTAGAGTTTTCTTTGAATCTTTTTTGTGCAAAGTATCTAGTTCCTTGGATGATAGTTTAAAATTCATTGGGTTTAGGCATGGCAACATCGACATGGTAAATCTTGATGAAATTATCATGAAGAGTGGTCAATGCTTAGTTGCAATAAATGCTAACATTAAAAAAACTAGTTGGCTTTGGCACCATAAGTTGGGTCATGCTAGCATGCATATTATATCAAAATTACTTAGCAAAGACTTAGTTAAAGGGCCATCAAAACTGAATTTTAAATTTAACCATGTTTGTGATGCTTGCCAATTTGGAAAACAAACTAGGGGGAGTTTTAAATATAAAAATATGATTTCAACTTCTAAGCCTCTTGAATTGGATCATATGGATTTGTTTGGATCCACTAGGACTACAAGCCTAGGAGGAAAGAAGTATAGTCTAGTGATTATTGATGATTTTTTCCGATTCACATAGGTTTTATTTTTAGCACACAAATATGAAGCTTTTACAATGTTTTCAAAATTTTATAAGAAGATAACAAATGAAAAGAACTCAATTGTGATATGTATCCACAATGATCATGGTATAAATTTGAAAATAAATATTTTAAAAATTTCTACAATGAACATGGTATAGAACATAATTTTTCTGCACTAAGAACTTCTCAACAAAATGGAGTAGTTGAAAGGAAAAATAGAACCTTAGTTGATATGGCCCGTACCATATTGTGTGAAGGAAATATACCCAAATACTTTTGGGCTGATGCCATTAACATAACATGTTACATCTTAAATAGTGTTTCTATTCACATAATTTTAAAGAAAATCTCCTATGAGCTTTGGAAAGAAAAAAGATCTAATATTAATTATTTTCATATTTTTGGATGCAAATGCTTCATTCATAATAATGGTAAAGTTAATTTAGGAAAATTTGATGCTAAGGCTAACGTGGGTATCTTTCTTGGATATTGTATATCTAGTAAAGCATATAGAGTCTTCAACGAACATTCTTTGGTTGTTAAAGAATCAGTCTATGTCATTTTTAATAAAGCTAACAATCCATCTTTAAGAAAGGAAGATGGTTTTGATGATACAGGAATTCTTGAAGATGGAATAAAGGAGCTAAACTTGATGGACAAGAACATTCATGATAAAAGTAAATCTACAACGACTATTAAACAAGATAAGGATGGAGAAAATGAAGCATCTAACGAAAATGGAGATCTACCCAAGTAGTGGAGGTATGTAGATAATCACCCAAGAGAATTGATTTTAGATGATCCTTCACAAGGGGTAACTAGATATTCTTTTACAGATATATTTGATTATGTTGCTTTTATTTCACAAATAGAATCTAAGAACATAGAGGAAGTTGAAAAAGACTCTAATTAGATGCTAGCCATGCAAGATAAACTAAATCAATTTGAAAGAAATAATGTATGGACTCTTGCAAGTAGACGCCTTGACCATCCTATAATTGGCACAAAATAGATATTTAGGAATAAATTAGATGATCATGGTAATGTTGTAAGAAATAAAGCTAGAGTAGTTGCTAAGGGATATAATCAAGAAGAAGGAATTGACTTTGATGAAACATATGCTCCTGTAGCAAGATTAGAGGCTATTAGATTATTACTTATTTTTTCTTGCTATATAAACTTTAAATTATTTCAAATGGATGTAAAGAGTGCTTTCTTGAATAGTTATATCACTGAAGCAGTATTTGTAGAACAACCACCTGGCTTTGAAAATCACTCACTTTCTAACCATGTGTACAAATTAAATAAAGCACTTTATGGACTTAAACAAGTACCTAGAGCATGGTATGAGAGATTGAGTAAATTTCTATTACAAAATAATTTTATCAGAGGAAGTGTAGAAACCATACTATTTTTGAAAAAAAAAATAATGATCTTCTTGTAGTTCAAATATATATGGATGACATCATATTCGGAGCTACTAATAAAATTCTTTGTCAAGAGTTTGCAAAGTTGATGCATGGTGAATTCAAAATGAGCATGATGGGAGAGTCAAACTTCTTCCTTGGACTACAAATCAAACAATCAAAGAAAGGTATTTTCATTAGCCAAATGAAGTACATCAAGAAAATGCTGAGGAAGTTTGGCATGAAAAATGAAAAAGAGATCAGCACACTAATCAGCCCCTCATACAAACTCGACAAAGATGAAAATGGTAAAACCATAAATGAAAATTTCTACAGAGGTATGATTGGTTTCCTACTTTATTTAACTACAAGTAGGCATGATATATTATTTAGTATTTGCATGTATGCTAGATTTCAATCTAAACCTTAAGAATCTTATTTACTAGCTATCAAGAGAATTTTTAGATATTTAATCTATACACACAACTTAGGACTTTGGTACTCAAAATGATCCTCCATTTAATTATAGGATACTCTGATGCAGGCCATGGAGGATGTAGAACAGATAGAAAGATTACTGGTGGCATCTACCAATTTCTAGGGTTAAACTTGATTTCTTAGTATAGCAAGAAGCGAAACTCTGTAGCACTGTCAATGACCGAGGCCGAATATATTTTTGCAGAAAGTTGTTGTGCTCAAATACCATGAATCAAGCAATAACTCGAAGATTTTGGAATTAAACAAAATAACATACCTATTAGGTGTGATAACACTAGTGCCATAAATTTGATAAAAAATTCTTTTCAATATTTAAGAATCAAACACATTAAAATTAGACTTCACTTCATAAGAGATCATGTTCAAAATAATAACATTATGCTAGAATTTGTATCAATTGAAAATCAACTTGCTAACATTTTTGCAAAACCTCTAAATGAAGATAGATTCTCAAAAATTAGGGATGAACTTGGTATATGTGATCCTCTATAAAAATATTTAATATTAAATTTATTGGACTATATTTTGATCCCTTTTTTCATCATAAACTTTCCTTATTCAATCTTGAAAAATTAAGAAAATTTTTTATTTTTTTCTATTTTTTTGTGTGCTCGAGAAGTCTTGGTTTATACACAAGACCTCTTGGCTATATTCCGAAACCTCTCACTTTAAAAGCGAGAGCTCTCGATTTTTTGAGATGTCTCATCTTTAAGACAAGAGTTCTCGAATTTCATGAGGTCTCTTTTTAATCGGACTGAGGCCCCCTCTCTCATTTCCTCCTCTCATTTTTTCGAGACCTCTCCTCCAAAACTCTTCCAAACTCCCATCCACTACTCCAAAGTCCTTGAAACATTATTCTATCACTCATTTTGTCCTAAATCAACTCCAATGGCTCTAAAGAAGGGAACCTTCACCGCATAATGATCATCCATCACTCCTTCGATTGAAGCTAGGGCAAAGCGGTAGTGGGACATGGCCCAAGCATCTCCATCCACCTCTTCTTCTCATGCTCATCTCTTCATCACCATAAGGACTATTCCAATGGGCTGATGTGTCGACATTGGATACCTAGATATGGAACATTTTTGTATTGGGTTGTGGATCAGGCAGCAAGGCTGGGAGAAGCTGTATACTCTTGAGGTAAATATCTATCCTGACTTAATTAGAGAGTTCTTTGAGAACATTAGCTTTGAGCATGGGTCAAGGATAGAGTCTGTTGTTAAAGGATTACACATCTCTTTGGACGAGAGGAAAATAGGGCAACTCTTAGAAGTACCCAAGTCTAGAGATTGTTATTTGAATTTGAGGAATAAAACTGAAGCTTTAAAGTGCATTTTGGAAAGGAAAAATATTGATGAAAATCAACAATTGATCTCACATCATCTCTCAGTGGAAATGAGATTATTACAATGCATTGTGAGCCACATAATTTTTCCAAAGGTAGGAAGACATGACTGGGTTGGGAAGAAAAAATTGGCTGTTATGTTCTTTATGGTAACCGGAACACCCATAAGCTTTTCATCTCTAATGCTTCATAGTTAAAGGACACAGCGAACAAAAGTGAAGCCTGTCTACCCTACGGGATGATCTTCACTCTGATTTTCAAGGATTTTCAAATTAATCTAGAAGGTGAAGACTTCAAGAAGTTGGCGCACATTGATTACATAAATGAGAAAACTTTGAATAGAATGAAATTTGCAAGAAAGGATGACAGATGGGTAAGGGTAGATGAACATCTTGCTACTACAAATAAGCAGGAGGAGCACAGATCTCCACCTCCTCCACTATCACCCTTTACTGCTGGACCTTTATTCACTACACCAAGGTCTCCACATACTCCATAAGGTCCTTATAGTCATGTTTCAGCACCTCCCTCTACTTTTGATCAAGAAAATTTAATTGAAAGGGTGGTAGAGAAAGTAGTTCAAAAAGTATCCAAAAGGTTCATTGATCCTCTTTCCAATGTAAGGCATCAACTATTGGTCAGCATTGAAGAACAAAGAATATCTTTTGAAGGTCAGACTGAAATGCTTAGCCAACAACTTAGTGGATTATCTCAAAGGCTTGAAATTTTGGAGGAGCAACATGGATCGTCAACTCAGATTGAACTTCTTCTATCCGAGACTATCAAAATTGCACAAAGACTAGAGGAGAACATCACCATTCAGTGCACCATGGCCGAAATCCTTATTTCATCATTACGATAGATTATGGATCGAATTGGCAGCCTTGGATCTCAGACGCCATCCACTTCTAGAACCTCACCATCTTCTAGACCAGCACCTCACTTATCATCTTCTAGATCTAATCTTTCTCTGAACCAATCATAGAATTTCTCTCTGATCAGGAATAGGTCTAGCTTCTCCTACTTGTGTTTCTTTATTACTTAGTGTACTTTTGAGTATATTGGTATAGATCTTTTTTTTGTAAACCAATATACAACTTTATCATTTCAATCTTATGCAATGAAATCAACCTTTTCAATTATATTCTTGACTTCTTTAATGTCTACTTCTCTTAATTATGTGTCTTAATTATGTGATTTTGATGCTGACAAAAAGAGGAATAAAAATTAAGTGAAAAGAGCATACATTAAGGGAGAGAAATGTAAATGTATAAAAGAACATTATTTAATCCCATATAAATCAATAGATAATACATTAAGTGAAAAAAAAATGTAAATGTATAAAAGAACATTACTTAATCCCATACAAATCAAAAGAGCATACATTAAGGGGGAGCATCAATACAAAAAAATTTCATATACTCTCATTCATTAATACATGATACATGTATTGTTTACATTCTTTTTATGAACTGCTTAATATTTTGTCGTCATCAAAAAGTGGGAGATTGTTGAACCCCTAAGTAATTTTGATGATGACCAAATATTAAAGCAAATGCTTACTAATATTTTGTATTTCAAGTATTCTTGTGTCAAAAAAAGAGTGCTCTTTGATCAAAACAAAAATTACACAAAATCCAATTCAAATGAAAATCAAATCTTCTTGAATGGTAGCAAAAATTTCCTCAAATAGCCTTGGAGCAATTTTCGTGATGTCTTAAAATTTTTTCGAGAGCTCTCGTGTGAACTGGCATGCCCAAGTAAGCTTATAGCACAATTTTGAGAGGTTTTGACTTAATCTCAAGAGCTTGATCTCAGGAGATAGAAACTCAATTTCTATGCTCTGAGAGTGAGAGGTCTCATAGGATTCTTGAGAGGTCTCGCGATCCCAGCAAGACATCTCATTTAGAATCGAGAGCTCTTGGTCTGAGGTAATTCAATTTTTTTAGAAAGCTATTTTTCAAATGACTGAAGGCGAGAGTTCTCCTGATCAAATTGAGAAGCATCAAAATCTAATGAGACATCTTGAGACAAATCTAGAGGTCTCAAGACATGGGGACAGCTTTTCAGTGGAGCATTCCAAGTTAGATTTTTTTGGTTCCAATGGCTACCTGCTACTCTCCAATGATTGGATTTCGCTTTCTTTGGACTCTAATCATATCCATAAGAGAAGGAATTTACCAGACATAAAAGAAAGAAGATGTATTTTTGATGAATCAAAGAAAAATGAGAGAAAGGAATGTATGCCCTATTTTTTAATGAGAACTCATTCTTTAATCAAATAGTTCTCTCAAGCATTGAAGAGCCCTCAAGTACAATAACTCCAAGCATTTAAAGAGGCTTCCAGCGGACTGCAATGACAACTTTTCTGCTCATTTAAAGGAGCAATCTTTGTTGTAAATTTTTTCTTAGCAATCTTTGTTGTAAATTCTTTCTTTCCCTTTTTGTGTACTTGATTTCAGTAGGGGCTAGAACTTGGGTATTGGGATTTTTCTCTCCATTCATTATTTTAGATTGATCTATCTATTTATTGCAAGGGTTGTGGCTAGTGAATCTTTTGGAAAACCAACTAGATTTTTGGATAGTGAGCTTAGAAAAACTATCCGGTTGTAATCTTATGGGATTATAGTTGAATTTCTAAGAGTCTTGCTTGGAGAGTGGACGTAGGTGCTGAAAGTGCACCGAACCACTATAAAAAAATTTTATTTATGTGTGTGCTTTTATCTCTACTTCTCATTGTTCTCTCATCTCTCTTACATAGCATTCAAATATTTTTTATTGCACATACTTTCTTTAAAGTTTTAAAAAATCCACTTCACCCCTCCTCCCCTTCTTGGGTTGTCTAGCTGGGCAACAATGTTGTTTTCATATACGTGTGGTCAAAGAATGGATTCTGGATAGGTTTTATATATTCCATCAGCAAGCATATGTCCTCATGGTTTTAAAAGCATGACTTAGTGATTTTAAACATGTTTCATAGTGATATCTTATATGGTTTCATCTTGCATATAGGTGATTTTTCTTTATGTGCCATGGAGGCTTATTGATAATTATGATATCTGATGGGACTGCCCATATGAGAGTGTGTCGTTTGCTCATATATGATTATGATGGTGGTGTGATTTTCTCCATATAAAAGTGTGTCGTCTGCTCATATGTGGTGATGATTGTGGTATGCTTATCCATATGAGAGGGTGTCATCTGCTCATATATGGTTGTGATTGTTGTGTGATTTTCTATATATGAGAGTATGTCGTCTGCTCATATGTGGTGATGATTATGGTATGCTTACCCATATGAGAGTGTGTCGCCTGCACATATGTGATGGTGATTGTAGTGTGATTTCTCCCACATAAGAATGTGTCGTCTGCTTATATATGGCTATGATTATGGTAGGCTTGCTCATATGAGAGTGTGTCATCTGCTCATACGTGGTTGTGATTGTGGTATGATTTTTTCCATATGAGAGTGTATTGTCTGCTCATATATGGTAGTGATTGTGGTGTGACTTTTTTCATAAGAGAGTGTGTCGTCTGCTTATATGTGGTGGTGATTGTGGTATGCTTACTTATGTTAGAGTGTGTCACGGGACTGCTCATATGTGGATGAACTTATAGTATGGTTACTCATATATGGCTATGGTACAAATACTCAAGCGAGATTCTATGAATTATGTTACTATAGTATCAGTAGTGGCAAGCAAAGATTTGTGCTTTACAAGGACCTTTTATTTGATTTATAGTGATCCTATTTGATTGTTTAGCATCTTGTTGATTTATATTATGCATTGTAATATAATAAGTATGGTATATTTTTCACTATTAGTTGGATACACTCACTGAGACTTATTCCAAGTCTCATCCCTCACTCTTTCTATTTGCAGTTTTTGGAGTAGCTGGGTTTGAAGATATGTTTTCGCTTGCATATCAGTTCCTCAAGAGGAGGAAGTATTTATGTAAAAATAATTTGTAAAAGAAATGTAGTTTGAGAAATGTTGTATAGCTAGAAATAGTTATATATATGTTTTAGTTTCCTTTTACATATATGTATATTATAAAGAAAGATTTAATGAATAGAATGTATAAATATAGTATAGTTCTGCAAATTGGAAACCCTGAGGTTGGCATTATGAAATATTGAGCAAAGTTAAAATATTTTCTTTAGTAAGTAAAGCAGTTAAATTGAAATATTTTCGATTGAAAGAAAATTAAGATAATTGTTTTGAGCAGATTTAAGTGATTAGTTTAGATATGGCATTGAAATCCCCTAACCTTTAGATAAGGGTGGGGTGTGGCACCATCACCCATAGTTAACAGGGGTGGGGTGATACATATTGGCACTGAAGGAAAATCCTGATTTTTCGGTCCAGGTTGGTTCAGATCTGATCAGATCAAGAGATATATTTCAAAAATTTTTCTCTTGATCCCAATCAGATCTTAATATGTTTTAGATCTAATTCTTATTATTTTAATAAAATAGAATTAAAAGATAAATTAAATCAAATTTAATTTACCTAATCTGGGTAATCCTATTACCCTATTGATGATCCTATTTGCAGTGGAAGGTTCTGGATCTTAGCCACACAAGCGCCTGGCCTCTACCGGTATCCACTCGGGTTGGATCTGGAGATCCTCTTCTTCTCTATCACACCTCCAAAAATCAGATCTAGATCTGATCTGGAGGATCTTCAAAACTCCTTTGAAGATGAGCAGTCGTCCTTTGCAGCAGCGCAGCCTTCTTATTTTTGATCGCCTTTCTTTGATCTGAATCGCACCAACCAAGGTCCAAAACACCTTTTGGACGTGGAGAGCAAGGGGAGAAGAGACTATGGCATGGAGAAGGAGGGGAGAGGCAGCCTTGGGGCATGGGAAAACTATGATCTCATCATATCTCTATAATCTGAGTTGGGTACAGGGTCTTATTTATAGACTAGCTGTGATCCAACTCCTCTTCTTCCCAACCAATCACAACCCTTTGTGAAATCAGATCTAAATCTGATTGGTGGGAATAGAGTCCCCTAGATTCCTCCTTAGAGGGCGCCTAAGACCAGTCAAAGTTGGTTCTTAGAAGAACTCTAATTGGAATCCAAAAAGGAGATGGAGTCCTTGTCCAACAAGGACTCCTAGGCGCCTCCAACTTGGGCACACGCCTAGGGTGGCGTGCGCCCTTCTCCTTGCCAGGTTCTGGCAGGGGGACAGGCCCCCACCAGCTCTCCAATAGGTGCATGACATGTGGTCAAAAGTCAAAGTGTCAATGGTCAACGTTTGACCAGTCAAAGGTAGACTTTTGACCAAAGTCAAAGAACAAGAAATGGCAGGTGACCAAAAATGGCAGGTAATGTCTTACAAATAAGACAACCTTTTCTGACTTGGACAACCTCCAGTCAGACCATATGAAGGCCTCTGTTTGAGCACAAACTCCTTTGGCTCAGTCAGGACAACTTATTTATGATAGTAAAAGAAGAACGTTAGGTTCAATCGAGTGCTAGCACGATTTCCTTGAACCTAATTGAATCTCATTCAGATCAATTGAACTAGATCAGTTCAATTGATGATCACAGATTCAAACCCTTGTTTGTGTGACCCAGTTAGGTTCAGTTCTGTATGGTAATGGGATATGTCATGATCTCTATCATTGACATCATCGAAACTCCTTTCGATGGATCAGAACTCTTCTGATTCGAACAGCTAGAATGATCGATCATCTAAATCATTCTAATTGCTCCCAAAATCCACCAGTGACACCTAGCAGTATATGGTGGCAACCCATCAGAGCTGAATGCGAACCTCTTGGTGCAGCTACCTGTGTGATTCAGTTCTTCTATCTTGAGCCCCGATCAGATTAGGGTTAAGGTGAACTCGTCAAACCCTAGTCTCTGTCATATGATGTAATCATTCGATTCGAGTCCAATGTGAAAATCTAAATAGAAACTCTTTCTATTATTTCACTCTACCATGGCCATGGATTTCTGGACTTGATTCTCATGATCATCATAGGGCTACTCCTCTACCACCGAGGTAGATAGATTCCATCTTGATGCAATCCAGTTCCTACAATGAACATGTCATAGCCAACATACACCTCAGGGTTCCATATGGCTAGGAGACCGAGTAATGGTGTAGTCAAACTATAACACCCTCAAGGTGAACTGCCGATGCATCTCAGGTCAAAGAACCAGACACACTACTGCAGCATCGAGTCAGTCATTGACGAGAAGGTAGACTCCCTAATGACTACTCGAGGTGGTCACGCTCAGTGCCCTCGTTCTCTAACGAGTACCTGTACTCTCGCTCCTGGTGTCTCCACACCGTAGACTCAAGACTCATCTACTAAAGAGAAGCGATTGTACACCAACCTTTTCGGATCAATCACCATCCTCGTGATGATCCTATGGTCGGGAGCAATTTATGAGTTAATAATGATTATTCATGTCTTAAATTTTCAACTCTTGAAAATATGAATTATCATTACCATTAACTCAAAGGATGTATCACAGACACTAAATACACATATGTGATAGAAAATAACCCATTTTATTGATTTTAGTCAAAATTATAATTTTGCCCCTAGAAGTGTATTACAAGTGTCAGCCAATTCTGGCTTCTAGGGCACATATATCTAACAATCTCCCACTTGTCCTAAAGCCAATTGGCTACAAGTCTAAGTCCCATCTTCTCAAGGTGGGCTTCGATCTCTGCTGGCCCAACGGCTTTGTAAGTGGGTCTGCCACATTATCTGTGGAGTTGACTGTGTATCTCTTGACCTCGACATAACCCTTCTCGAGGTAATCCAGTGCTGGGATGATAGGTGGCATGGGTATCACCGTTTGCTTGGACATGCTCTTCCAGGGCACATAACAGTCTTGCTCAGGTCTGTGAAAGTCTAGCATCCTATTCGGTCTATCCTCTATAGACCTTAATTCCTAGAATAAAGGATGCTTCACCTAGGTCTTTCATGGAGAATTCCTTGGACAACCACATCTTGACTGATGTCAACATGGGAATATCATTTCCCAATAAGGAGGATGTCATCCACGTACAATACGAGGAAGACAACAGCGCTCCCACTGACCCTTTTGAAAACACATGGTTCCTCTTCATTTTTGATGAAACCAAACTTTTTGATCACATCATTGAAACGAGTGTTCCAGCTCCGAGATGCTTGCTTAAGTCCATATATGGACCTTTGCAGCTTGCAAACCTTGTGATCAGTATCACTGGATGTGAAACCTAGCGGCTGTTCCATATAGATATCTTCCTCAAGATATCCATTTAGGAATGCCGTTTTCACGTCCATTTGCCATATTTCATAATCGAAATAGGCTGCAACAGCAAGCAATGTGCGGATGGATTTTAGCATAGCTACTGGGGAAAAGGTATCCTGATAGTCAATGCCTTCGCGTTGACTATAACCTTTTGCCACCAGTCTAGCCTTGAATGTCTCCACATTCCCATCTGCACCAATCTTTCTCTTGAAGATCCATTTACACCCAATAGGTACTATACCTTCTGGTGGATCTACCAAGGTCCAGACTTGGTTTGAGTGCATCGAGTCAATTTCTGACTGCATTGCCTCTAGCCATTTCTCGGAGTCGATATCTGATATCGCCTCGTTGTAGGTTTTGGGATCATCACCATGAGCACCATTACCTATGAGGAACATTTCCTCTACATCCTCTGAAATAATACCTAAGTATCTTTCAGGGGGATGGGAAACTCTTTCCGATCTACGAGGTGGAGGAGGTAGTGTTCTTATTGGCTCAACCTGATTTGGTTCCACTTGGTCCTTAGCTCTTTCTGCTTGTGAGACTTTCTCATCAAGCTTGATCTGCTTTCCAATGCCGCTATCTTGAATAAACTATTTTTCAAGAAATGATGGCATGTCGACTCACAATCACATTGTGGTCTTCTGGAATGTAGAAATAGTATCCTAATGACTCTTTAGGATATCCTATGAATCGAGCTCTAAAGGACCTAAACTCTAACTTGTCCGCTTGTTGTCTTTTGACATGAGCCGGACAACCCCAAATTCTGAGATGACTCAGACTTGGTTTCTTACCGTGCCATATCTCATACGGTGTGGTAGGAACGGTTTTAGAGGGAACCCTATTCAGTAAGATAGATTGAAGTTAATAATGAAGTGTCCCCAAAGAAAATCAGGAAGGTCTGTGAAGCTCATCATGGATCGAACCATATCCAATAGAGTCCGATTTCTCCGTTCTGAAACCCCGTTGAGTTGAGGTGTTCCTGGTGGAGTCCATTGAGAGACTATGCCATTTTCCTTAAGATAGTCTAGGAATTCCCGGCTAAGGTATTCACCTCCTCGATCTGATCGAAGAACCTTAATGGGTTTTCCAGTTTGTTTTTCTACTTCATGTCTGAATTCTTTGAACTTTTCAAAAGGCTTCAGACTTGTGTCTCATAAGATACACATACCCATACCTAGACAGATCATCGGTAAAGGTAATGAAGTAGACAAAATTGCCTCTAGCCGGCACATCAAATGGGCCGCACACATCAGTATGTACTAGGGCAAGGAGATCTGTGGCCCTCTCCCCATGTCCAACAAAAGGGAGTTTAGTCATTTTGCCTTGAAGACAAGATTCACAAGTTGGATATGACTCAAAAGTCAATGGACTCAATAGCCCATTTTTCTCCAATTTGTTGATCCTATCTTCTGCTATATGACCTAATCTCAGGTGCCATAGATATCTGTCGTTTGGACTATCCCTAGGTCGTTTGGCATTCACGTTTTGCTCGATAGTTAGAACAGGTACATCAATATGTAGCTGATAAAGACCATTAATAAGGAAACCATTTGCAATTTTATTTCTTTCATAAAGAATGTTACAATGGTCCTTAAAGAAGGTGATCACATAACCTTCTTGTGCTAAGCATGAAACAGAAATCAAATTCCTGCTGGCTGCAGGCACAAAATAACAGTCTTGCAAAACTAAGTCTAAACCAGATGGTAATCGAAGAGGGTATGTTCCCACGGCTACTGCAGCAACTCTTGCTCCATTACCAACGCATAGGATCATGTCTCCATCCCTTAGCCTCCTGCTATCCTCAAGACCCTGCATAGAAGTGCACAGATGAGCACTAGAACCAGAGTCAAGCACCCAACTGGATGCAGAAGAAACCGTAAGGTTAGACTCAATAACGAGCATACCTCCAGAAGGACCTTCCTTCTTGTTCTTTAGGGTGGCCAGGTAAGTAGGGCAGTTCCGCTTCCAATGGCCGTCGCTGTTGCAATGGAAATACTTTCCTTTAACATCGGCCTTTTTCTTCGGCTCTGCCTTCTTCTTCTTTGATCCTTCCACCTTTTGCTTTTTCACAGACTTCTTTTTCTTTCCATAAGACTTTCTTTTGGAAGAAGTCCATTTAGCAAGAACAAGATTTCCCGGTTCACAGCTGATTAGATCAAGAGATATATTTCAAAAATTTTTTCTTGACAATCAGATGATACAGATCTGATTCTTATTATTTTAATAAATAAAATAAAATAAGATAAATTAAATCAAATTTAATTTAATGGGTAATCCAATTACCCTAATGACTGATTGCAGCGGAAGGTTCTGGATCTAGCCACGCAAGTCTAGCCTTACCATATCCACTCAGGTTGGATCTGGAGATGCTTCTTCTCTATCACACCTCCAAAAATTGATCTGGAACTGATATGGAGGATCTTCAAAACTCTTTTGAAGATCTGCAGTCGTCCTTTTGCAGCAGCGCAGCCTTCTTGCTTTTGATCGCCTTTCCTTGATCTGAATCGCACCAACCTAAATCCAAAACACTTTTGGACGTGGAGAGCAAGGGGAGAAGAGACTATGGCATGGAGAAGGAGGGGAGAGGCAGCCTTCATGGGGTTTCTCAATTGCATCTTAGGATAGTTGGGCGCTCTTATTTATAGACCTCTTGTGATCCAACTCCTCTTCCTCTCAACCAATCACAACCCTTTGTGAAATCAGATCTAAATTTGATTGGTTGGAATAGAGACCCCTGGATTCCTCCTTAGAGGGTGCCTAAGACCAGTCAAACTGGATTCTTAGTAGAACTCTGATTGGAATCCAAAAGGGAGGTGGAGTCCTTGTCCAACAAGGACTCCTAGCCTCCTACTTGGGCTGCCACCCTTGGCGTGCGCCCTTCTCCTTGCACTGGCAAGACAGCCCCCACCAGCTCTCCAATAGGTGCATAACATGTGGTCAAAAGTCAAAGGGTCAATGGTCAATGTTTGACCAGTCAAAGGTAGACTTTTGACCAAAGTCAAAGAACAAGAAATGGCAGGTGACCAAAAATGGCAGGTAATGTCTTACAAATAAGACAACCTATTCTGACTTGGACAACCTCCAGTCAGACCATATGAAGGCCTCTGATTGAGCACAAACTCCTTTGGCTCAGTCAGGACAACTTATTTATGATAGTAAAAGAAGAACGTTAGGTTCAATCGAGTGCTAGCACGATTTCCTTGAACCTAATTGAATCCATTCAGATCTTGAACTAGATCTTCAATTGATGATCACCAGATTCAAACCCTTGTTTGTGTGACCCAATTAGGTTCAGTTCTATATGGTAATGGGATATGTCATGATCTCTATCATAGACATCATCGAAACTCCTTTCTATGGATCAGAACTCTTCTGATTCGAACAGCTAGAATGATCGATCATCTAAATCATTCTAATTGCTCCCAAAATCCACCAGTGACACCTAGCAGTATATGGTGGCAACCCATCAGAGCTGAATGCGAACCTCTTGGTGCAGCTACCTGTGTGATTCAGTTCTTCTATCTTGAGCCCCGATCAGATTAGGGTTAAGGTGAACTCGTCAAACCCTAGTCTCTGTCATATGATGTAATCATTCGATTCGAGTCAATGTGAAAATTAAATGAAACTCTTTCTATTATTTCACTCTTGGCCTTGGACTTGATTTCATGATTCATAGGGCTACTCCTTACCACCGAGGTAGATAGATTCCATCTTGATGCAATCCAGTTCCTACTGAACAGGTTAGCCAACATACACCTCAGGATTCCATTTAGGAGACCGAGTAATGGTGTAGTCAAACTTAACATTGAACTTTTCATAAGACTTTCTCATTTGGATAGAAGTCCGTTCCATAGCAAGAACTGAGCCTTTAGAACCTTTCATAGAAAGCTCAGCGGTAACCAGCATATTCATAACTTCGGCCAAGGAATTTTGAAGTTTATGCATGTGGTAATTCATGATGAATTGCCCATATGCATCAGTCAAGGATTGCAGAATAATATCATTCTGCAAGGTCCAAGTCCAACTTCACACCGAGCTTCTCAAGCTCTTCCATGTCCTTGATCATTGTCAGACAGTGATCTTGGACTGACTGCCCATCACGCATCTTAGCCTTAAAAAGTCATTTCGTGACTTGATATTTGGCTGCGCGACTCTGTTCACCAAACATCTCCTGCAGGTGAGCCAACATTTGGCGAGCAGTCCCGATATCCTCATGTTGGCGCTGGAGCTCATCAGACATCGAGCCCAACATGTAATATCTGGCCTTATTATCTTCGTCAATCCATTTTTTCAGAGACGCTCTCTGTTCAGTGGATGGACGGGCTGGTAAGGTGGGAGGGTCCTGGTCCAAAACATGGGTTAACTTCTCGGAACCCAAAATAATTTTGTAGTTCCTGAGCCAATCTTTATAATTGGGTCCGGTCAGTCTATGTGTGTCCAGGATACGTGCCAATGGGTTGGACGCAGACATTTTCCTGTAGAGAGTCAAAGATTCTAGTTAGATACTGTAATTTTGACTTGACCAATTTGTTTAGGAAATTTTATTTTTAAACAAATTAGCTCCCACTATTTTCTCGGATCCCTACACTCCCTCTGTAGAGATGCAAAAATCTCCACGATTAATGATTTCTAGTGGGTGGTGCGGTCTCACCAACTGACTCATCACCTCACCTAACAGTTATTGGTGATGGGTTAGCCAATGAGTGAACAACTCTTGTTCAATGATTCTCTAATCATGGTGCACCCAAACTTGGTCTCTAATTCATGAATCTCACCGTATCCGGAATATTGATCCACTCCTTAGTTAAGTCAGACCCACCATTTGCATAGACTGGGTTCCTAATTGAGTCTCTCACCGTATCCAAAATATTGAGCCCAACTCATCCTCCAGCCCATAGCATCCAATGCCTAATAGACATGGTTGCATCTTCCGGTGCAACTGAGCCACTGTATCCAGCCGAGAACAATCAACCCCGGGAAGGGCCCGCACATCTACAATGGTGGAAGACCTCAGACTTAATCTTTTCTTAGGGAGAATTGATTCAGGTCTCATTAAACTAGACTTGTCATAGTCATAACAATTATGACTAACCTAGTGGCATGGGTTAGCTCGGATTATTGACCACCTCAGATCAGAACTGTGTCAACAGATATGGCCAGGTAAGTGAGACCGGTGGAAGGAATATGCCATTAACTCGTACAAGAACGCATTCAGGTCGAGTAGCTTCCAATTAAAAACCAGTCGGTCGTATGTGCCAAACTTACCTTAGACACCAAATTGTTGAGTCAGAACCAATTGGGTTAGCCTACAATCCAGACTCTAACCTCTGAGCCTAATTAGGTCTTGCTTGATCGTGACTCGATCTTGACCCAGACTTAATCCTATTAGGCTGGTCAATTTAAGCATTGTTGATCCCATCTAACCAACTCTTGATTCGGTTTGATCAACCGCTTAGACCTAATTGAGCTACCCAAGCCCGAACCCAGTATTATGAATATGTCTTAGATCTGAAATTCTCAATTTTAGACCTAATTAATATTCCATAAACTTAATTCTTAATTAAGTTAGGGTTCATAAACAAAATATGCACAATAAATCCTAGGGTTTCAGGATCTAGGGTTTTGCAGAAAGTAAGTTTTGGGTTTCTGATTAAGGACGAACACGCAGCACCCCTACACGTCATAAGAACACCCCATCGAATGGGAAGAGAGGGCCTTTAAACCCTTCTTCATTCTTATGACCGGACGGCCAAGAGGAACGCCTTAATCAGGAACATGTCAATACTACAAAACAGTTATAGATCTATATCATATATCTCATATACAAATTTAGATCTAATCATGGCATATTTTGCATACATCTCATGTATCAAATCATGCATGTTTTTCAGATCTAAATTATCTCATAATAATCTGAAAAGTTAGATTTAAATTGATCTAATCAAAATAAATTCTAATCTAGACAATTATGTAGAACTATTCTACAACTAGTCTAGACATGCATCAATCATATCTCATATGATATTTAAAATTAAATAATTTTTATTTGCTATTTTTTCAGATGTTATTATAACACTTATAATATCAAAAAATAGTAAATAAATAGATCTAAAATATGATTTAATCAGAAATTAAATTCAAAGACATGCAAGACTATTCTATAGAACTATTCTATTTCTAGAACTAGTCATGCATATTCTTCATAATCTTAGATCCAAATCATTTAATTTTAATTTTTTCTGATTTCAGATCTGATCACATCTCATGTGACATCTAAAATCACTTTATTTTTCTAATTAAAATAAAATTTAAAATCAGATCTAAACTAATTTTAGAACCATGGCTCTGATACCAGTTGAAGGGAAATCCTGATTTCTCGGTCCAGGTTCGTTCAGATCTGATCAGATCAAGAGATATATTTCAAAAATTTTTCTTTGATCTAATCAGATCTTGATATGTTTCAGATCTGATTCTTATTATTTTAATAAATAAAATAAAATAAGATAAATTAAATCAAATTTAATTTACCTGATTTGGGTAATCCTATTACCCTGTTAGATGATCCTGATTGCAGCGGAAGGTTCTGGATCTAGCCACGCAAGCGCCTGGCCTCTACCGGTATCCACTCAGGGTTGGATCTGGAGATCCTCTTCTTCTCTATCACACCTCCAAAAATTCAGATCTGGATCTGATCTGGAGGATCTTCAAAACTCTTTTGAAGATCTGCAGTCGTCCTTTTGCAGCAGCGCAGCCTTCTTGCTTTTGATCGCCTTTCCTTGATCTGGAATCGCACCAACCTAAATCCAAAACCACTTTTGGACGTGGAGAGGCAAGAGGGAGAAGAGACTTGGCATGGAGGAAGGAGGGGAGAGGCAGCCTTGGGGCATGGGGTTTCTCAATTCATTTCACTTTAATTAGGGTTGGGCGCAGGGTCTTATTTATAGACCTAACTTGTGATCCAACTCCTCTTCTTCCTCTCAACCAATCACAACCCTTTGTGAAATCAGATCTAAATCTGATTGGTTGGAATAGAGACCCCTGGATTCCTCCTTAGAGGGCGCCTAAGACCAGTCAAACTGGATTCTTAGTAGAACTCTAATTGGAATCCAAAAGGGAGGTGGAGTCCTTGTCCAACAAGGACTCCTAGGCGCCTCCTACTTGGGCTCACGCCCACCCTGGGTGGCGTGCGCCCTTCTCCTTGCCAGGTTCTGGCAGGGGGACAGGCCCCCACCAGCTCTCCAATAGGTGCATGACATGTGGTCAAAAGTCAAAGGGTCAATGGTCAACGTTTGACCAGTCAAAGGTAGACTTTTGACCAAAGTCAAAGAACAAGAAATGGCAGGTGACCAAAAATGGCAGGTAATGTCTTACAAAATAAGACAACCTTTTCTGACTTGGACAACCTCCAGTCAGACCATATGAAGGCCTCTGATTGAGCACAAACTCCTTTGGCTCAGTCAGGACAACTTATTTATGATAGTAAAAGAAGAACGTTAGGTTCAATCGAGTGCTAGCACGATTTCCTTGAACCTAATTGAATCTCATTCAGATCAATTGAACTAGATCAGTTCAATTGATGATCACCAGATTCAAACCCTTGTTTGTGTGACCCAGTTAGGTTCAGTTCTGTATGGTAATGGGATATGTCATGATCTCTATCATCGACATCATCGAAACTCCTTTCGATGGATCAGAACTCTTCTGATTCGAACAGCTAGAATGATCGATCATCTAAATCATTCTAATTGCTCCCAAAATCCACCAGTGACACCTAGCAGTATATGGTGGCAACCCATCAGAGCTGAATGCGAACCTCTTGGTGCAGCTACCTGTGTGATTAAGTTCTTCTATCTTGAGCCCCGATCAGATTAGGGTTAAGGTGAACTCGTCAAACCCTAGTCTCTGTCATATGATGTAATCATTCGATTCGAGTCCAATGTGAAAATCTAAATAGAAACTCTTTCTATTATTTCA
>QRFJ01001315.1:0-148724 GCA_006176705.1 Cocos nucifera | reverse complement strand
AGGGTTCCATATGGCTAGGAGACCGAGTAATGGTGTAGTTAAACTATAACACCCTCAAGGTGAACTGCCGATGCACCTCAGGTCAAAGAACCAAACATACTACTGCAGCATCGAGTCAGTAATTGACGAGAAGGTAGACTCCCTAATGACTACTTGAGGTGGTCACGCTCAGTGCCCTCGTTCTCTAACGAGTATCTGTACTCTCGCTCCGGTGTCTCCACACCGTAGACTAAAGACTCATCTACTAAAGAGAAGCGATTGTACACCAACCTTCCAGATCAATCACCATCCTTGTGATGATTCTATGGTCAGGAGCAATTTATAAGTTAATAATGATTATTCGTGTCTTAAATTTTCAACTCTTGAAAATATGAATTATCATTACCATTAACTCAAAAGATGTATCACAAATACTAAATACACATATGTGATAGAAAATAACCCATTTATTGATTTTAGTCAAAATTACAATTTTGCCCCTAGAAGTGTATTACAAGTGTCAGCCAATTTTGGCTTCTAGGGCACATATATCTAACAGGCACACCTATTAGATGTGTGCCCTAAAAGCCAGATTGGCTAACACTTGTAATACACTTCTAAGGATAATTTTATAATTTTGATAGTAAATTAATAAAAAAATTATTTTTTCTATAATAGTGTGTATTTAAAAGTGTCTATGATATATTCTTTGAGTTAATGATAATGACAATTCATATTTTCAAGTGTTAAAAATTTAAGACATGAATTTTCATAATTAACTCATGAATTGCTTCCGACCAGAGGATTGTCATGAGGATGGTGATCAATACAGAAGGTTGGTGTATGATTGCTTTCTTAGGATAGATATGTCTTGTATCTATGATGTGAAGAAACTAAAGCAAAAGTATAGGTACTTGTTAGAGAATGAGGGCACTGAGTATGACCACCTCGAGCAGTCATAAGAAAGTCTACCTTCTCGTCAATGACTGGCTCAATGCTGCTGTTGTGTGTCAGGTTCTTTGATCAAAGGTGCATCAGTAGTTCTCCTTGAGTGTGTTATAGTTTGACTACACCATAACTCGATCTCTTAGCCATTCGGAATTCTGAGGTGTATGTTGGCTATAGCATGTTCATTGTAGGAACTGGATTGCACCAAGATGGGATCTATCAACGTTGGTAGTGGAGGAGTTGTCCTATGATGATCATGAGATTGAGTCCTTAAGCCCAAGGCCACGGTAGTGTGATATAATAGTAAAGAGTATTCTATTTGGGTTTCACATCAGACTCAAATCGAATGATTCATTCATATGATGGATGTTGGGTTTTGACGACTTTACCTTAAACCCTAATCCTGTCTAGACTCAGATAGTAGAATCGATTGACATAGAAAGTTGTACTGAGATGATCATTTTCAGTTTTGATTGATTACCACCTTATGCTGCTAGGTATCACTGATTGATTTTGGGAGCAATTAGAATGGTCTTGATGATCGATCATTTCAATTGAATGAATTAGAAAAGTTCTGATCCATCGAAAGGTATTTCGATGATGTCAGTGACAGAGATCATGACATATCTCACTACCATATGGAATTGAACCTAACTAGATCACACATAAAATGGTTTGAGTCTAGTTGTGATCAATTGGACTAAGTTAGTTCAATTAATTTGGATTAGATCCGATTAGGTTCAAGAAAATCATGCTAGCACATGATTGAACCTAACATTCTCATTCTATAATCTTTCTGGTTCATCACGGATGAGTTTGACTCAACCAAAACCCTGACTAGTATTTGGATTATCTTAATTCGTCAAATGATTTTTAGGACAACACCTACCATTTCTGATCACTTGCCTTTTTCTGTCGCACACCAGGGTCAAAGGTTGACCCTGTTATAAGAAAGAAGGGACTAGGAGCACACGCCCCCTAAAGATTTTCTAGGGATGCGCACCCCCATTTCTTTGGTATGGCATGGAGAGGGTGCACGTCCCCCTAGGCATGCACCCAAAGTGGATAGGGGGACATGCACCCAAAGTGGATAGGCTTTGACTTGGTCAAATTTTAGATTTGACCAATCAAAGTGGTTTGATAGGGATCAAACTCTAAGAGAGAAGGAAGAGTCCATCATGCACTAAACTTCCTTCCCTTCTCCCTACCTATTTTGTACGACATTATATAGAATATTTGGGATGGCAATTCTGATGTGAGTTGGCATGAAAATTAGTCAAGAAATTAGAATTAAATCAAGCAATTGGTTGCTTGATTGATTGAAACACTGAGGTGGCGTAGGGTCTCTTAAATCTGATGTGAGTTGGCATGAAAATTAGTCAAGAAATTAGAATTAAATCAAGCAATTGGTTGCTTGATTGATTGAAACACTGAGGTGGCGCAGGGCTCTATTTAAGAGACCCTGCGCCCTAGGATTTCTCATGATTGTTGCTCTATGCCCCAAGCCCTCACTTGCTGCCATCCCATCTTTCTCCATGCCCCTCCTCTCCTTCTTCTCCATGCCCAAAGGTTGGGCCAAGGTTCCAAGAGAAGATCCATAGGAATTGGCTTAAAGTTTTCAAGGAAAGAGATGACGTTCGTGTGACGAGCGCGCTACCTTCTTCGATTGATTCAAAGGCCCTACAAAATCTGATTTAGATCTAATTTTTGATGATCAGATCCAGAAGGAGAGCATCTTTAGATCTAGCCTAAGTGAACTTCAATAGAGGCTAGGCACGTGCATGCTTTGATCCAGAATCCAAAGCTTCCATAGATCATCGACAGGATAAAAGCAGATTATCCTAAAGATAACATCAGATATTACTATTTCAATTTTAATTTTAATTCTTAATATTAGATCATTAAAATTAGATTGAAGAACTCTTTGATCTAATTAGACTTTGTAGAAAAGTTTTTAAAATATTTTCTATAGATCTGGGCAGATTAAATCAATCCTATGGTGGAAAAAGCAGTTTTCCTTCAACTGGTATCAAAGCTAGCATAGCAATTCTTCAGATCTACTTTAGATCCAATTTTTATTATGATCTATGATCTGATATTAAAGATTTTAGATATCACATTAGATATGATTAGATATAAAATTAAAAAGATTAAAAAAAATTAAATTCATATCAATCTTGTATGAGATGTATATCTAGACTAGGTTTAGAATTATTCTATGTATAGTTTGATGCTAATTTCCTTTTGATATGATCAAAATTATTTTTTAGATCTTTATGCTTCTATATTTTGATGTTATGAATGTTATAATTAGATCTAAAAATAGAAAATAAAATTTTTAATTTTTATATGAGATATGAATGAAGCATGCCTAGACTAGTTATAGAATAGTTCTATGATTTATCTAGAATAGATTTTATTCTGATATGATCAACAAAAAAATGATTTTTTAGGTATTATATATGATGTATCAGATCTGAAAGCATGCATTTGGAATTTAGTGACTGATACATAAGATGTATACAGAACGTACATGCTTAGATCCATGACTTTATATGAGACACATGTTGTGGATTTATTATTTTGTAGTATAGTAATTATTTCTAATTAAGGCATTCTCCATAGCCTTTCGATCATAAGAGCAATGTAGGGTTTAAAGGCCCTCTCCTTCAATTCGATGGGGTGCTCCTATGGCATGTAGGGGTGCTGCGTGTTGGACCTTAATCAAAAATTAAAAATTTACTTTTCTGCAAAATTCTAGATTCTAAAATGATAGGATTTTTGCATGTTTCCAGTTATGAATCCAAACTAAATTAAGAATTATGATTATGAAACTAATTAGGTCTGAAATTATGAATTTTAAAATCTACGACATCTTCATAAATTTTGGCTAACGCTTAGGTAGCTCAATTAGGTCAAGCGGTTGATCAAACTGAACCAAGAGTAGCTTTGGTGGGATCAAAGAAAGCTTAGATTTGATTAGTCTAATATAATTAAGTCTAGGTCAAGGTCGAATCATATTGAGATGTGACTCGATCAAGTCAAGACCTAATTTGGCTCCACGGTTCGAGCCTGGATTGTAAGCTAATCGATTGATTCTGATTTGATAATTTGGTGTCTAAGATATGTCCGACAGATATGATCAACTAGTTTTTAATTGAGAGCTAGTCGACCTGAATGTATTTATTGAGTTAATGGCATATCCCTTCCATCAGTCTTACTTACCTTGCCATTTATGTCAATCTAGTTCTAATTAGAGGTGGCTAATAATTCGAGCCAACCCATGCCACTAGGTAAGTCATAATTATTATGACTAAGTCAAGTCAAGTTTAAACAGAGCTAAATTAAATCTTCCTAAGAAAATATTAAGTCTAAGATCTTTCGCCATTGTAGATATGCTGATCCTTCTCGGGGTTGATTGTTCCCAACTGGATACAGTGGTTCAGTTGCACTGGAAAGACACAACCATGTCTATTAGGCATTGGATGCTATGGATTGGAAGATGGGATGGGCTCAATATTTTGGATATGGTGAGATATTCAATCAGAAATCTAATTCATGCAAATGGTGGGTCTGACTTAACTAAAGAGTGGAGCAATATTCCAGGCACGATGAGCTTTATGAATTAGAGATCAGGTTTGGGTATGCCATGATTAGAGTATCATTAGACAAGAGTTGTCCACTTATCAGTTAATCCATCATCAATAACTATTAGGAAAGATGGTGAGGCAATCAGTGGGACCACACCACCCACTAAAAATTATTGATCATGGAGATTTTTGCATCTCTACCTAGGAAGTATAGAGATCCAAGAAAATAGTGGAAGCCAAATTTATTTAAAAATTAAACTTCTAAATAAATTATTTAAGTCTAATTACAAAATTTAACTAGAAACTTTGACTCTCTATAAGAAAATGTTTGCATCCAACCCACTAACCCGTATCCTGGACACCCATAGACTAATTGGATGCAACTACAAGGATTGGCTCCAAAACTTCAAAATTATTTTGGGTTCTGAGAAATTGACTTATATGTTCGAATAGCATCCTCCCATTTTACTAGCCCATCCATCCGCTGAATAGAGAGCATCTCTAGAAAAACAGATGGATGAAGATAATAAAGCTAGGTATTACATGTTGGACTCGATATCTGATGAGCTTCAGTGCCATTATGAAGACATAAAAACTTGCCATCAAATGTTGGCTTACTTGCAAAAGTTGTTTGGTAAACAGAGTCGTGTAGCTAAATATCAAGTCACTAAAAGACTTTTTAAGGCTAAGATACATGATGGACAGTCGGTCCAAGTTCATTGTCTGATGATGATCAAGGACTTAAAGGAGCTTAAGAAGCTTAGTTTAAAGTTGGATAAGGACCCACAGATCGATATAATCCTACAATTCTTGACTAATGCATATGGACAGTTCATCTTAAACTACCATATGTATAAACTTCAAAATACGTTGGCTGAACTTATGAACATACTGGATACTACTAAGCACTTTATGAAAGGTTCAAAGGGCTCAATGCTTGCTGTAGAATGGACTTCTTTCAAAAGAAAATCTTTTCTAAGGAAGAAAAAGATTGTGAAGAAGCAGAAGATAGAAAGTGGAAAGAAGAAGAAGGAAGAGCCGAAGCAGAAGACAGAAAATGGAAAGAAGAAGAAGGAAGAGCCAAAGAAGAACATCGTCGATAAAGAAAAGTTTTTCCATTATAATTCTGACAGTCGTTGAAAGCGAAACTACCCTTTATACGTAGCCACCCTAAAGAACAAGAAGAATGAAAGTCCTTTTGGAGGTATGCTCGTGATTGAATTTAACTTAATAGTTTCTTCTGCATCAAGTTGGGTGCTTGACTCTAGATCTAGTGCTCATTTATGTACTTTCATGCAGGATCTTGAGGAGAGCAGGAGATTAAAGGATGGTGAGATGATCTTGCATGTCAAAAATGAAGCAAGAGTTGCTGCTGTGGTCATGAGAATCTACCCTCTTCGACTACCATCTAGTTTAGATTTAATTCTTAGGGATTGTTATTTTGTGCCTATAGCAAGCAGAAATTTGATTTTTGTTTCTTGTTTAGCACATAAAGGTTATATTATTAACTTTCTTAAGGACCATTATACTATTCTTTTTGGAAAAAATAAAATTAAGTGGATTCTCAATTAATGATCTCTATCAGTTGCATATTGATGTATCTATGTTAAATGTCAAGCAAAATGTGAATGCCGTAGGACTAAAATGACCTAGGGATAGTTTAAATAATAAGTATCTATGGCACCTTAGGCTAGGTCATACAATGGAAGATAGGATTAACAAATTGAAGAAATCCAGACTATTGAGTCCATTGACTTTCGAGTAATATCCAATTTGTGAATCATGCCTTCATGGCAACATGACTAAGCTCACTTTTGTAGGACATGGGGAAAGGGCCATAGACCTTCTTGCCCTAGTACATACTGATGTATGCGGCCTATTTAATGTGTCGGCTAGAGGCAACTATATTTACTTCATCATCTTTATCGATGATTTCTCTTGGTATGGGTATGTGTATTTGATGCAACATAAGTTTGAAGCTTTTAAAAAGTTCAAAGAATTCAAACATAAAGTAGAAAAGCAAACTAGAAAACCTATTAAGATTCTTCAATCAAATCGAGAAGGTGAATATCTTAGTCAAAAATTCCTAGACTATCTTAAGAAAAATGACATAGTCTCTCAATGGACTCCACCTGGAATGCCACAACTCAATAAAATTTTAGAACAGAGGAACTAGACCCTATTAGATATGGTTCGATCCACAATGAGCTTTATGAACCTCCTTGATTTTCTTTAGGCACATAGTCTAATGACCGTAATTTACTTATTCAATAGGATTTTCTCTAAAACTGTTCCTACCATACCGTATGAGATATGGCATGGTAAGAAATCAAGTCTGAGTCATCTCAGAATTTGGGGTTGTCCAGCTTATGTCAAGAGATAGCAGGCAGAGAAGTTAGAGTCTTAATCCTTTAGAGCTCATTTTGAAGAATATCCTAATGAGTTGTTAGGATATTATTTCTATCGTTCGAAAGATCATAATGTAATCATGAGTCGACATGCCATCTTTCTTGAAAAATAGTTTATCCAAGATAGTGGCATTGAAAGACAAATAAGGCTTGAGAAGAAAGTCTCCTAAGAGCAATGAGCTAAGGAACCTATGGAACCTAATCAGATTGAGCCAGTCCAATCACAACCTCCTCCACCTCGTAGATCAAATAAGATTTTTTGTCCTCCTGAAAGATACTTAGGCATTTTTTTAGAAAATGTAGAGAAAATATTCCTCACGATAAATGGGGTTCATGGTCATGATCCCAAAATCTATGACGAGACGATATCAGATATCGACTCTGAGAAATGGTTAGAGATAATGAACTCAGAGATTTAATCAATGCGATCAAACCACATCCGGATCATTGTAGATCCACTTGAAGGTAGAGTACCTATTGGGTGTAAACGGATCTACAAGAGAAAGATAGGTGCACATAGAAATATAGAGACATTCAAGGATAGGTTAGTGGTGAAAGGGTATAGTGAGCATGAAGACATTGACTATCAGGATACTTTCTCATTAGTAACCATGCTTAAATCCATCCACACATTGCTTGCTGTTGTAGTCTATTTCGATTACAAAATATGACAGATGGATGTGAAAATGGCATTCTTAAATGGATATCTTGAGAAACATATCTATATAGAATAGCTGCTAGATTTCACATCCAGTGATGCTGATCATAAGGTCTATAAGTTGCAAAGATCAATCTTTGGACTTAAGCAAGCATCTCGGAGCTGGAATGCTCATTTTAATGATGTGATCAAATTATTTGGATTCATCAAAAATGAGGAGGAGACCTATGTGTTCAAAAAGATCAGTGGAAGTGCTATTGTCTTTCTCGCACTGTATGTGGATGACATCCTTCTTATTGGAAATGATATTCCCGTGTTGTCTATGACCAAAATGTGGTTATCAAATAAGTTCTCTATAAAAGACCTAAGAGAGGCATTCTTTATTCTAGGAATTATGGTCTATAGGGATAGACCAAATAGGATGCTAGATCTCTTACAGAAAATGTACATAGAGAAGGTGCTTAAGAGGTTCAGCAAGAAAAATTTTAAGAGGGGAATGGTACCCTTAAGACATAGTATTCATCTCTCCAAAATGACGTGCCCTAGCACCCCTGAGAAGATTGAATGCTTGAGCAAGATCCCTTATGCTTCTATAATAGGGTGCCTCATGTATGCCATGCTATGTATACGACCTAATATAGCCCATGCTGTGAGTGTCACAAGCAGGTATTAGTTGAATCTAGGTGAAGAGCGCTATGTTGGAATCTTGTTCCTCGAGATTCAGTCCACAATATGCCAAGAATGATATTCAGAAGCCATAAGAAAAAGATCAACTAATACAGTCGGGCTGGCTTGGATATGGAGCCAAGCTGGCTCGGGATGAGATCGAGTTGGCTCGAGGTGGATCTAAGCTAGCTCTCTTTGGCGGACAGAAAGATATGGTTGGATGAGATGCAGTCAAGCCGACCCAACTGTAGACTGAGCTAGCTCGACGGAGGCGAGCAGCGTGGATGAACAGTTAAAATAGGCATGCATGCAGAAGTCTTTTCATGAGGTCTACAACCTTTGACTCACGGACCAAGAGAGCATGTGGAAGATGATCGGATTGCTATTAGATTGATCAAGATTTTAAGAAGACTAGACAACCTAAGAAGAAAGGAGTCTCGAAAAAATCTCTTAGGCAGTGTAGAGACAATGCAAGGCGCACTGGAGTGCTGTAGTACAACCTTCCTGAAGGCACGGAGGGCTAAGAGAGACTCGACGGTATAGCAATCGAGGAGAGTATCTCATAATAGCATGCTAGGGGCTTCTCATGGAGATCAAGCACTAGATCTTAGGGAGAGCCAAGGGTCTCTGGGAGCGCCAGGAGCATCAAGAATGCCAGGAGTATTCTAGAATGATGGGGTTGACTAGGGACAGAGGTTGGGGCTTGATGTAGAGGCTGAGAGGATCACATAGTGTCCAAGGATGTCGAGGGCCCTGGACGGGTAGATTTATGAGGGGGATCTTCTTGGAATTACTTTGAGAGTATTGTATGGGTCATTGCTTCTGGATCCTGAGAGAGGGTTAGTGAGTTGAGATTGTGTCTCCTCTATTATTCTTTCTCGATAGTGAAGCATTGCATGTCCCGTGGATGTAGGCACTTGGGCCAAACCATGTATATGTTTGTGTTTGTTTGTCTTATTCTATCTTTCCATAGCAACAAGTGGTGCCATATCTCTTACAGGTGATCTTGGGTGGGTGATTCATATTCTATAGTTATGGATCTACCCTAACACATTGGGCTTCTGTGAAGCATATCCTTAAGTACTTGAGAAGGACTAAGGATATGTTCTTGATCATTGTAATGGAGAACTCTAGGTCCAGGGTTATACAGACTCAAATTTTATATCTGATATAGATGATCAAAAATCAACATTTGGTAGTCTATTTTTATGCAGTGGTGGTGCTGTTAGCTAGAAGAGTTTCAAGTAGATCGTGATAGTGGATTTCACCATGAATGTAGAGTACATCACTGCATTGAAAGCTACAAAGGAGGCATTCTAGTATAAGAAGTTTGCTGTAGAGTTCGAAATGATGCCATCGGATGCTGTCCCACTATACAGCGATAATAATGGTGCCATAGCTTTGGCTAAGGAGTAGAGGTCTCACTAGAAATCCAAGTACATCGAGAGGCGACTCCACCTCATCCACGATTACCTCAAGAAGGGTTATCTTAAGATCAAGAGAGTCGACTCTGTAGTCAATGTGATAGATCTACTGACGAAGCCTTTAGGCCCGCAGAAAATTGCAGCCCACCTTGAGAAGATGGGACTTAGATTTGTATCCAATTGGTTTTAGATCAAGTGGGAGTTTGTTAGATGTGTGCCCTAGAAGCCAAATTGGCTGACACTTACAATATACTTCTAAGAATAATTTTATAATTTTGACTATAAATTAATAAAATATATATTTTTTCTATCATAGTATGTATTTAAATCTGTCTGTGATACTTCCTTTGAGTTAATGGTAATGATAATTCATATTTTCAAGAGTTGAAAATTTAAGACATGAATTTTTATAATTAACTCATAAATTGCTCCCGACCTTAGGATCGTCATGAGGATGGTGATCGATATGGAAGGTTCGTATACGATCACTTTCTTAGGATAGATGATTCTTGTGTCTATAGTGTGGAGGCACCAGAGTAAAAGTATAAGTACTCATTAGAAAATGGTGGTACTGAGCGAGACCACCTCGAGTAGTCATAACGATGTCTACCTTCTCATCAATGGCTGGCTCGATGTTGCAGTTGTGTGCTAGATTCTTTGATCTGAGGTGCATCAGTAGTTCACCTTAAGTATGTTATAGTTTAACTACACCATAACTCGATCTTCTAGTCAATCAAAACTCTGTGGTGTATGTTGGCTATAGCATGTCCATTGTAGGAACTAGATTGCACCAAGATGGGATCTATCAATCTCGGTAGTGGAGGAGTAGTCCTATGATAATCATGAGATTGAGTTCTTAAGCCCATGGCCATGGTAGTGTGATATAATAGAAAAGAGTTTTCTATTAGGGTTTTACATCAGACTCAAATCGAATGATTCATTCATATGATGGATGTTGGGTTTGATGAATTTATCTTAAACCCTAATTCTATTAGAACTCATGATAGTAGAATCGATTCACACAAATAGCTATACCGAGAGGTTCATTTTCAATTCTGATGGGTTGCCACCATGTGCTACTAGGTGTTACTGGTGGATTTTGGAAGCAATTAGAATGGTCTTAATGATCGATCATTCCAATTGTATGAATCAAAAAAGTTCTGATCCATCGAAAGGTATTTCGATGATGTCAATGATAGAGATCATGACATATCTCATTACTATATAGAATTGAACCTAAATAGGTTACATATACAAAGGTTTGGATCTAGTTATGATCAATTGGATCGAGTCAGTTCAATTGATTTGGATTAGATCCGATTAGGTTCAAGAAAATTATGCTAGCACATGATTGAACCTAACATTCTCATTCTGTAGTCTTTCTAGTTCATCACGAATAAGTTTGACTCAACCAAAATCCTGACTGGAGCTTGGGTTGTCTTAATTCATCAGATGATTTTTAGGATTACACCTGCTATTTCTAATCACCTGCCATTTTTGACCACCTGCCTCTTTTTTGTGGCACACCAGGGTCAATGATTGACCCTGTTGTAAGAAAGAAGGGACTAGGAGCGCACGCGCCCTGGAGATTTTCTAGGGATGCACGCCCCCATTTCTTTGGTATGGAATGGAGAGGGCACACATCCCCCTAGGCATGCACCCAAAGTGGATAGGCTTTGACTTGGTCAAATTTTAGATTTGACCAGTCAAAGAGGTTTGACAGAGATCAAACTCTAAGAGTGAAGGAAGAGTCCACCGCGCACTAAACTTCCTTCCCTTCTCCCTTCCTATTTTGTATGGCATTATATGGAATATTTGGGGCAGCAATTCTGATGTGAGTTGGCATGAAAATTGGTCAAGAAATCAGAATCAAATCAAGCAATTGGTTGCTTGATTGATTGAAACACTGAGGTGGCATAGGGCTCTATTTAAGAGACCCTATGCCCTAGGATATCTCATGATTGTTGCTCTATGCCCCATGTTCCAACTTGCTACCATCGCCTCTTTCTCCATGCCCCTCCTCTCGTTCTTCTAAATGCCCAAAGGTTGGGCCAAGTTTCCAAGAGAAGATCCATAGGAATTGGCACAAAGGTTTCAAGGAAAGAGACGATGTTTGTGACACAAGCACACTGCCTTCATCGATTGATCCAAAGGCTCTACAAAATTAGATTTAGATCTAATTTTTGATGATCAGATCTAGAAGGAGAATACCTCTAGATCCATCCTAAGTGGATTTTGGTAGAGGTCAGGCACGTGCATGGCTTGATCCAGAATCTAAATCTTTCACAGATCATCGATAGGGTAAAAGCAGTTTACCCTAAAGGTAACATCAGATGTTACTATTTTAATTTTAATTTTAATTTTTAATATCAGATCATTAAAATCAGGTTGGAGAACTTTTTGATCTAATTAGACTTTGTAAAAAAAAATTAAAATATTTTCTACAGACCTGGTCAGGTCAGACCGATTCTATGGCAGAAAAAGCAGTTTTTCCTTCAATACCAATGAGTACATCATGCAAACTTAACAAAGATGAAAGGGATAAAAAAGTATATATTAAATTAAATACAGGTATGATAAGCTCACTTCTTTATCTTACTACAAGTAGATCAGGTATAGTATTTAGTATTGGTATGCGTGCTAAGTATCAATTAGATCCTAGAGAATCATATTTGCTTGCTGTTAAAAAAATATTTAGATACTTATCTAGAACATTTAATGTAAGACAATGGAATGACAGATCTGATAGAAAATATGCAGGATTTTATGCATGAATTTTGAAAGAATTTTTAAATATAATAAAGTAGAAAATGCAGATTAAACCATTTAATCTATAGATATATGTAATCAAATATCTAAACTCTACAATTAGGATCTATAATATGTCATAAAGTATTCTAAATCTGAAAATAAAAGAGTTTGGTATTGATCAAATCAATATCCTAGATCTAGAATAATTCTAGATCTGAAACCTAGATCATATCTAGGTGCGAGAAGAGATCATATCTCTTATCTTGTGTAGGTCAAGACTTTCATGGTTGATTTTTATTGTTGTTTGTGGAGCCGCATGCGCATCCAACCACCACAGGAGATCCACATGAGGCTGTAATAAAATTAGAGTTTCATCGATTGAAGATCCGCTCGAAGTGCTAGCTTCTCGTGGATCCCTGTAGATGGTTAATCTAAATTTATTCTTCGGATATCTTAGATGTTCTAAGAGATGAAGAATAAGAGGAGGATTAGGAGAGAAATTCAACCTTTGGATCTCTATAAATTTGAAATAAAATATATTAGAAAAGACTCCTAAGAGAAGACAAATCTTTTCTTTCAAGACATCAATGACTGATACCCAAAAAACAATCTTATGCTAGGACAAAGGGAAGACCTTCCCCTCTAAGTTTTTCTCAAATTTTCAAATCTTACGTACTCTGATTTTTCTCATAGAAAAATCATATAAAAATATAGAGAAGAAGGGTTCTCATAGAAACCGTAAGAGAAGACAATCTTCTCTTTTCCTTCTCTCATCAGGACATGATTAGATCATGTCCAAAATTGATCTTCATGCCCCAACATATTGAAGCACAGATCCTCATGCCCTCATCCTCTCTCTCTCTCTCTTAGATTTTTGTCATTTAAAAATCATACAAAATAAACAAGATAAAAATACTTAAAAGAAAAACAAAGAGAAGACAATCTTCTCTTACCTTTGTCCCTTCAAGACATCAACATTTGATATCTTGATGAAGATCTTTCCTTCAAGAAACTTCATACCCCCAACCTCCATGCCTTCTCCTCTCTTTTTTTTCCTTTAATTTTTTGATCATTTTTTTAGGTTTTACACATCCTAAACCTAATAGGAGGCATCCTCCCTTTTATATATGAAAGACTAGGTCAAAACCTAGTCTTAAATGGAGACCAAGGAGAAGTTTTAGGAGGCGTCCAACACTTGCATGCCTCCCCCATTATTTTTTGGATGCGAAGATCAGAAAACCAAAGGAATTAAGTGCACAAATGAAAAGGAGTCATGGAGAAAAAAATTCATAAGGAAAGGAGGTGTTTTGGAGAATTAGGTCTCTTTCAAAAGAAAACAAAATCAAACCACTTACCAAATTTGATCAAATCAAATTTTAATTGATCTTTTTAGATATTTAGTTCATGGAGAAGCTATTATTGGTGTGGAGAACATCACATAAAGATCTAAAAATAAAATATAGGCATTGACTTTTTTTGGTGCAAGGAAGGAGTGAGAGTCCTAGTCAAACTGGGACTCTTCTTGTTTCACTAAGTCAAAACTATTTTAAACCTTATTCAAACTAAATTAAATATAAACTAATTAAAGGTGAACGTAGACCAACTAGGAGCTTAATTAAATCAGGTTTAAATGAGATTTAAATTTGATTTAAATTCCCTATCAATTTGGAATTAGGTTCACTCAAATCCTAGTCTAACAAGGACTTGTTCTTCCATACTATTGGCTTATCCAATAAATTAATTAGACTTAATTCAATTAAGTCTAAACTATTTCTAATTGAATCTAATTTAATTAAACTTGATCTTAACCTAATTGCTCACTTAGAGTGAGCCAATTAGCAATCCAATTGCTAATCGATCCTCCTGTAACACTTGCATTAGGTCAAACATCAATCGCATTGAATGTTTGACCTTAGAATGATTCTTAATTATTGATTAACCATTTGATTAAGTTACAAACTCTTATGTGTGTGACCCTATAGGTTCAAACCTAAGCTGGTAGCACAAGAACCAATTTCTATACCAGTTGAAGTAACCATCTACCAATGGTTCCCGACGTTCGGATAGGTCGAATGTATGCAAAGCAAAATTCTTAGATCCCTAGCCCATGGTTACCATATAATTCATCCCTATGACCAATAATGCTCAAGATGATTTTGAGTATGCTATCATCACTCATACAAGTCATCACTATTGTGTCTCAAAATTTTGTAAATCCCGTGACACCTCATGAGGATTACTCAGGCCTAGGTTTTGGTAAATTGAAACACAGTGATTCATTATCTTCTTGAAGTTAGTCAGGAGTGATCAATCCCATCTTAACTCACACACCAACTTTACAAGTACTTGACTATACCCAAAATTTTTTTGAACCTTATTAGAAATACAGGCAGTCTGGCATCAAAGTACAGTGAGTTGCTTGCAAGTCACCATGGTGATCTTAAGTCGGAGGGACACTTATATCCATTAGCCTTAGCTAGCTACTCTTGATAATAGAGTGCTACATTGATCATGTTCAGTGCAGATGTACTCCTACATCTTACTTGGATGCCATACAAGTGTCTCTATACTACATGGTTATAAGAACAACCAACGCATATGGCATACAGTGATCTATAGTCGATGAGTTATCATCCTTGTTAATAACTTATCATTTGATCGTGAATAATTTAAAAGCCATCTGATAAATTCTTCTTTATCGATTGATTATGATTCTAAGAACTTCATCATAATTTAAGAGTTCATTTAAGAAAGATAGAACTTCTATGATGAACCAGCCAAATAACTATTTTTATTAGATAATTCATATACTAATTCCAATCATCTACTATTGAAGGAGAAATCCTGATTTTCCATGTCAGGTTCATTCAGATTTGATCGAATTAAGAGAGATATTTCAAAGATTTCTCTCATATATTTAGATCAGATCTGAGATATTTCAGATATAATTTTATAGATATAATAAAATAAAATAAAAATAAATTAAATCTAATTTAATTTATACCTTTTGTTGGGTAATCAAATTACTCTTTGATGATCCTGCTGACTGCCTGAGATTTTAGATCTAGCCACGCAAGCATCTGGCCTCTACGGGTATCCACTTGGGCTGGATCTAGAGATCTTCTCCTTCTTTATCACCTCTCCAAAAATTAGATCTGGATCTGATTTGGAGGATCTTCAAAACTTCTTTCGAAGATTTGCAGTCGTCTCTATAGTAGTACTGCCTTCTTCCTTTCTCGTCAGCTTTTTCTTGCCTGGATCGCACCAAACTGAAGCCCAACCTTTATTGGGCATGGAGAGGAGAGAGAGGATTAGAAGATGACATGAAATAGGGAGAGAAATATCCTTAGGGCATGGGCTAAGAGAGAAGTCTTTTAAAGTTGGGTGCAGATAGGATTTATATAGACCTTACTGCGCCATGCAGTGCCACATCATCCCGGCCAATCACGTTGCTTCGTGCAATCAGATCTAAATCTGATTAGTGGGATGATATCACTTGATCTAGTCAGATGAGAGCCCCACTAATTCATCCTTAGATGGCACTTAAGATTGGTCAAAGTCTATAGCTTGGGGTCACCTAAGTAGAATCCAAGAAGCAACCTGGAGTCCCATCCATATGAGACTCCAGGCATCCCTATCCACGGGTGCATGCCTCCCTAGGAATATGCCCCCTTCTTTTCAAAATCTAGCAAGGAGATAAGTTTTTATCTGCTCTTCAATAGGTGCATGACACATGGGTAGATGTCTAAGCGTAAAAGGTCAATGTTTGACCAAAGTCAAAAGATAAGAATTAACAGATGATGAAAAATGGCAGAAGTTGTCTCAAATTTATTTTATAAATTAAGACAATCCTTTTCTGATCAGGACAAGCTCCAGTCAGAACAAGTAAAGGTATCTGAGTGAGCACAAACATATTTGGCTTACTCGAGATAACTTTTAATGATAGTAGAAGGAGAATGTTAGGTTCAATCGTGTGCTAGCATGATTTTCTTGAACCTAATTAAATCTAATTCAAATCAATTGAACTGGGTTAGTCCAATTGATGATATCTAGATCCAAATCCTTGTATGCATGATCTAGTTAGATTTAGTTCTATATGGTAATGGGATATGTCATGATCTCTATCATCGACACCATCATAACTCCTTTCAATGGATCAAAATTCTTCTGATTCAGACAACTAGATTGATCGATCATCTAAATCATTCTAATTGATTCCAAAATCCATCAGTGACACCTAGCAGCATATGGTGGCAATCCATCAAAACTAAAAATGAACCTCTTGGTGCAGCTTCTTGTGTGATTAAGTTCTTCTATCTTGAGCCTCGATCAGATTAGGATTAAGGTGACCTCGTCAAACCTTAATTTCTATCATATGATTTAATCATTTGATTCAAGTCCGATGTGCAAACCTTAATAGAAACTCTTTCTATTATTTCACTCTGCCATGGCTATGGGCTTATGGACTTGATTCTCATGATCATCATAGGGCTGCTCCTCATCCATCGAGGTAGATAGATTCCCTCTTGGTGCAATCTAATTCATATAATGAACATGCAATAGCCAACATACACCTTAGGATTCCGAAAGGCTAGGAGATCAAGTCATGGTGTAGTCAAACTATAACACCCTCAAGGTGAATTGCCGATGCACCTCAGGTCAAAGAACCAGACCACTACTACAGCTTCGAGTCAGTCATCGATGAGAAGGTAGACTTCCTTGTGACTGCTCGAGGTGGTCATGCTCAGTGCCCTCGTTCTCTAATGAGTACCTGTACTCTCGCTCTGGTGTCTCTACACCATAGAGTCAAGACTTATCTACTATAAAGAAGCAATTGTACACCAACCTTTCGGATCAATCACCATTCTCATGATGATCCTATGGTCAGAAGCATTTTATAAGCTAATAATGAAAATTCTTGTCTTAAATTTTCAACTCTTGAAAATAAGAATTATCATTATAATTAACTCAAGGGTTGTATCACAGACACTAAATACACATTTATGATAGAAAATAATTTATTTTATTATTTATAGTTAAAATTATAATTTTACCCCTAGAAGTGTATTATAAGTGTCAGCCAATTCTAGCTTCTAGGGCACACATATCTAACAAACTTTCATTTGATCTAAAGTCAATTGGCTATAAATCTATATCCTATCTTCTCAAGATGGGCTTCAATCTTCTGCTGGTCGAATGGCTTTGTAAGCGGATCCGCTGCATTATCTACGGAGTTGATTCTCTTGACCTCGACGTAATCCTTCTTGAGGTAATCGCGGATGAGGTGGTATCACTGCTCGATGTGCTTGAATTTTTGGTAAGACCTCGGCTCCTTAGCAAGGGCTATAGCACCATTATTGTCATAGTACAGAGAAATGGCATCTGATGGTATTTCTTCAATCTCTGTGGAAAACTTCTTATACCAGAATGCCTCCTTTGCTGCTTCTGATACAGTGATGTATTCTGCTTTCATGATGGAATTTGCTATCACTGTATGCTTGAAACTTTTCCAACTGACAGCTCCACCGTTGCACACAAATAGACTCTCAGATGTCAACTTTCGATCATCTACATCAGACATAAAATTTGAGTCTGTATACCCCAGGACTTGGAGTTCTCCATTATCAAAGATCAACAACATATCCTTAGTTCTTCTCAAGTACTTAAGGATACATTTCACAGAAGTCCAGTGTTCTTCACCTGGATTTGACTGATATTTGCTTGTGACACTCACAGCATGGGCTATATTAGGTCGTGTACATAACATGGCATACATGAGGCTCCCTATTGCTGAAGCATAAGGGATCTTGCTCATGTGTTCTATTTCCTCAGGTTTGCTAGGGAACATCTTCTTGGAAAGATGAATGCCATGTCTGAAAGGTACCAAACCCCTCTTAGAGTTTTCCATGCTAAATCTTATTAACACTTCCTCTATGTACATCTTCTATGAATGTCATGGCATCATATTTGGTCTTTCTCTATAGACCTTAATTTTTAGAATAAAGGTTGCTTTTCCAAGGACTTTCATGGAGAATTCTTTGGATAACCATATTTTAACTATGGTCAACATGGAAATATCATTTCCAATAAGAAGGATATCATCCACGTACAATACGAGGAAGACAACTGTGCTCCCAGTGACCATTTTAAAGATACATGGCTCCTCCTCATTTTTGATGAAACCAAATAATTTGATCACATCATTAAAACAAGTATTCCAGCTCCAAGATGCTTGCTTAAGTCCATATATGGACCTTTGCAGCTTGCATACCTTGTGATCATCATCATTGGATGTGAAACCTAGCAGCTGTTCCATATAGATATCTTCCTCAAGATATTCATTTAAGAATGCCATTTTCACATCCATTTGCCAAATTTCATAATCAAAATAGAATGCAACAGCAAGCAACGTGTGAATGAATTTTAGCATAGCTACTGATGAAAAGGTATCATGATAGTCAATGCCTTCGCATTGACTATAATCATTTGCCACTAATCTAGCTTTGAATATCTCCACATTCTCCTCTGCACCAATCTTTCTCTCATAGATCCATTTACACCCAATAGATACTATACCTTCTGATGGATTTACCAAGGTTCAGACTTGATTTGAGTGCATCGAGTCAATTTCTGACTTTATTGTCTATAACCATTTCTTGGAGTCGATATCTGATATTGTCTCGTTATAGGTTTTCACCATGAACCCCATTACCTATGAGAAACATTTTCTCTACTTTCTCTGATATAGTACCTAAGTACCTTTCAGGGGGATCGAAAACTCTTTCTAATCTACGAGGTGGAGAAGGTAGTGATTGGATTGGCTTAATCTAATTTGATTCCATCTGGTCCTTAGTTCGTTGCTCTTGTGAGACTTTCTTATTGAGCTTAATCTGCTTTCCAATGCCGCTATCTTGAATAAACTATTTTTCAAGAAAGATGGCATGTCGACTCACAATCACATTGTGATCTTCTGGAATGTAGAAATAATATCCTAATGACTCTTTAGAATATCCTATAAATCGAGCTCTAAAAGACCTAAAATCTAACTTGTCCGCTTGTTGTCTTTTGACATGAGCCGGACAACCCCAAATTTTGAGATGACTCAGACTTGGCATGCCATATCTTAAATGGTGTCGTAGGAACAGTTTTAGAAGGAACCCTATTTAGTAAATATATTGTAGTTAACAAACAGTATCCTCAAAAAAATTAGGAAGGTCTGTGAAGCTCATCATGGGTCGGACCATATCTAATAGGGTCCGATTTCTCTGTTCTGAAATTCCGTTGAGTTGAGGTATTCTAGATGGAGTCCATTAAGAGACTATACCTTTTTTTTTGAGATAGTCCAAAAATTTTCGACTAAGGTATCGCCTCCTTGATCTGATCGAAGAACCTTAATGGGTTTTTCAGTTTGCTTTTCTACTTCATGTCTGAATTTTTTGAACTTTTCAAAAGCTTCAGACTTGCGTCTCATAAGATACACATACTCATACCTAGATAGATCATCAGTAAAGATTATGAATTAGACAAAGTTGCCTCTAATTAGCACATCAAATGGACCGCACACATCAGTATGCACTAGGGCAAGAAGATCCGTGGCCCTTTTCCCGTGTTCTATAAAAGGGAGCCTAGTCATTTTGCCATGAAGATAAGATTCATAAATTGGATATGACTTGAAAGTCAATGGACCCAATAGCCTGATTTTCTCCAATTTGCTAACCTCATCTTCTGCTATATGACCTAGTCTTAGGTGCCATAGATAACTATCGTTTGGACTATCCCTAGGTCATTTCATGGTATTCATATTTTGCTCGATGTTAAAAATAGATACATCAATATGTAACTGATAAAGACCATTAATAAGAAAATCACTTGTAATTTTATTTCTTTCATAAAGATTGTTACAATGGTCCTTAAGAAAATAAATTACATAGCCATCTAATGCAAGGCAAGAAATAGAAATCAAATTTCTACTTACTGCAGGCACATAATAACAGTCTTTTAACACTAAGTCTAAACCGAATAGTAGTTGAAGAGGGTATGTTCCCAAGGCCACGGCAGCAACTCTTACTCCATTTTCGATATGCAGGATCATCTCACTATCCCTTAGCCTCCTACTATCCTCAATGAAAGGAATATGCCCTCAAGCCAATCAATTTTTGGGCTGTTCTATATTTTCCAAACTCATGTAATGATATTTTAAAATAAATAAAGACATTTTTTCATCATATGCAGTATCATATTATTTATTTAAGATTATGATGAATCCCATAAATTAAGACTATGGTTTTAGGATTATGATGAGATCATATCAGTGAGATATAAAATCTTAAAACCCTAATTTAAACATTCCTGATTGATGAAATACTGAGTTGGGGATCAATGTTTTTGGTAAGACTAGCACATCTTTTGTATGCTCAATTAAGAGGATGATTGATCTCACAATCACTTGTGTATGACACTAATGCAAAGATGTGGGTGCTGATTAGAGAATGAGTTCACTGAATCGATCCAAGTTAAGAATATCTAATGGAGTCTTATCTACATGTCAATGGATGGTTCTCATAGTAGAATTGTGCATATAATCCTTTGACCTGAAACTACCATAGAATCTTATATATATGAATCAATATTTTGGTTCATACTCATTCATGACTCAGTCATGTATGGGATGGTCTGGATATGATAGATTATATATGAAGGTTGTGAGTAGGTTAATATGGAATCGATCACTCCTGGTAAGAAGAAAATAGAATCCAACCTCCTTCAAACAAATGATGATTCAGGAAGACTTTGATCAAAGCATGATGAAAATTAGAAATGATTTCTAATGTTTTATTAAATGAATCATCATTATAAGATTGAAATAAAAATGAATATGATATTGGGATTGACATATTTTCATACCCAGAGTCATATTCAGGATGCAGGAAGATCGAAGGATCTAGTTGCATGGTAATTTTCACTGAAGGATATTTTTGGTATTTCCTTCAAAATTATACATCTTTCGAAAAGTCACGATACATTGCTAGACACCAATCATGTCTTGTGGGTTCAATCAAATTAAAATTTTAATTTGATCATTAAATTAGAAAGTGTTCTAAATTAAGTCAAATTGGGTTGGCTAGTTTTAATCTAAATTGGTTTAGCTGAGTTCTAACCTAATTAGATCAAATCACACCCAGACCTACTGTTGGCTAGATGTGGAACCCAATGGGTCACACACAAAGAAAATTGATTATGAATCTAATTAGATTAGACCATGTTTGGAAGATGAACATGCTAGCACATGTAGCAAACCCAAGCACCTGGATTCGAATTGGATTCGAATCTACTTCTGATTTGGGCTAATTAAGGTCCGATTTGAACTAGATATGATTTGGTCTTGAATTGGATTAACCTAGAATGATTGGGATTCAATTAGGGTGCCACATACTAGAATCCCATGTGCCAGAGAGTCTCTCTCTTGCACGTGGGTACTCTTTCATGCCCAAAGTATTTTTGGCGCATGGGATTTAGTTGGCACCTACCTTCTTTGACTTTTTCCATTTATTATGTTGCGTAAATTTTTTAAATAAGTGTGGACATCAAATATGAGGTACAGAAGAGTCCTTCTGTAGATGAAATACTCTGTTATTATTTTGAGAAGGGACTCTTTATCGCCTAGGAATACTTGCCGCCCAACACTCCTTGCCGCCCTCTTATCCTTGACGCCTCTTGGACCAAGTCAAAGTCCCTTGGGGCTTTGACTATTCAAACTTCATCTCCATGCCTTCTTGCTAAATGGGCAATCTATTTTAAAGCCATTGGATGGCCTTTTTATCTGATCTAATGGATGAAAATGATGGCGCCAAGAATGAAAGCGCGTGACTCTTCATAAATAACTTACGTAGAATTAGTCCGAGAGTCCTTCTGCTTTAAGGCATCTCTTGGACTGTCTACATGACGTTATTATCTAATGAGGCATGAGATTAGCTGAAGGAGCATGAGATAATTTTTTGAATGGATGCGAGAAAATGTGTTGGCACCCTTACGTACATTACAAATAAGGGTGCGCACCAAGTGTCCGAAAGGAGTGAAAATTATCTTTCTTTCTTACAAGTATTTTTTATTATCCAATTTTTTTTTATTCCCTTCTCTTGTCCAGATCATGTCCTTATAAGGATTAGAAGTTATCTTAACACAGAGATTAAGAAGAGAAATTAAGAAGACAAGAAAAAAGAAAGAAAGGTAAGGAGAGGCAAGGAAGGTGACATAAAGGCTAAGGAAGGTCATGCTTTTAATTAAAGTTTTTATTATTAAAATTTTAATTATATAAATCAGAGGTGCTGGTGTCTTGATCAAGACTCCGTGTGGATCAACGTTGGAGAGTGAATACGTGGGCACCTGATCGAACCCCTGATGGACTATTGCCGATAATTAGAAAGAATTCAAGGTTTAGCGATAAGAGGTATGTTCTAATACTTTCTTTTGTATTACAAATGCATATTATATGATTTAATTGCTAATAAGATGGTCCAATATTTTGGGTTTGATTTGTATCATTTCATAATTTTTCTTTGAAATTTATGCTTCCACCCTGTACACCAATCCTATCAGTGGTATCAGAGCAAGACGTATTAGGTTAAACCATATAATGCTTTGCTTATAATATAATGACGCAAATGAAAAGTATGACATATATATATATATATATTTTATTAGAATGTTATTTATATGATGAGATCATATTTTTAATTTATCATAATGAGATTATGATGTATATATTATTCTGTAAAGGTTGCCCTGACATAGTGAAAAAATACTCACTATGTAATGATGGTTGTCCTAGAATAATTATACATGTTAATATATATTTTTTCATAATTGATGCTTTTATACATTTAGTTTGATTTAAAATGTGCATCAAAATTATTTTAATTTTTCTTTAAAATTATATTAAGTTGTATTGTATTTAATCTATTGCTAAATCAGTCGGAATGTCTAATTGATCAATCGGTGTCTACGATAACTGGTTCATGATTGGTAAAAAGAACGTTGTTTTTTAATTGATTCCATTATCTGACCTGGATAATTTATTTGTTCCTAAGAAGAGCAATGGAGGCACTCCCACTTCTCTCCCACTTACCTGGCCGATTCGATTAATTTAATTCTAGATTAAAATGCTTAGTATTATATTCACTACATTAAGGCCTTCCTTCATACTAGGTTCTTATTATTTTCAGAACCATATTGGTTTTGTTGTGTAACCATAAGATCTATCAATGGGGAATGATGTAATATTAATCCAGTGCATCGAGATGCTTAGAGCATTTTGAATATATTACTTTGTTGTGTAACCACAAAAGCAATTATATTTCATTTTGACTATACAGAAATGAAGGGTTTTACTTAAACTAAAATATTAAAGTTTGTTGTGCTAACATAAGGCTATTAATGTTTTAGTGCTAAATGTTTTTTTGGAGAGTTACATAAAATATAATTGAAAAGAGTTTCCTACGTTTGAACTTATAATAGGTTTGTTGTGCAACCACAAGATCTTTTATAAGAAATTAGGGTCTTATTCTCACTAAGAAAATCAATTAGAGGGTTATGATTTTTTGATTAAATAGTGGGAGACATAATTAAATTAAAGTTCTAATTTAATTATGTTTGTTATCATGAGTTGTTTATATATTATTCTTTATTATGTAGATTAAATGGCTTCTTCACTTTCATTGTGTTCAATTTTGGATTCAAATAAATTGATTGGTCAAAATTATGTGGACTAGCTAAGAAACCTAAAAATAGTACTCAGTCAACAAAAACTCTCCTATATTCTTGATACCTCTGATCCTAGACCACTAGGGAATGATGCCATAAATGAAGATAAGTTCACATACAAGATGTGGCAAAATAATTCTCTTACTGTCAAAGGCATCATACTTGCCTCTATGAGTAATGAATTATAGAGGCAGCATGATGGCATGGACACTCAGTCCATATTGCTTAATTTAAAAGAACTTTATGGAGAGCATAGTAGAACTACTAGATATAAAATATCTAAGTAATTATTCCATGCAAGAATGATAGAAGGAACATTCGTACAAAATCATGTTTTGATGGTAATTGACCTAATCACTCGATTAAGTCAATTAGTATTGTTATGGCTGGAGAGTTAAGTCAGGATTTGATCCTACAATCACTTTTTGAATCATTTTCTCAGTTTGTCGTAAACTATCATATGAACAAACTGAATTTTTTCTTACCTGAGCTGTTAAATATGCTCAAGACGGTAGAAAGCCATATCAAAAAGGATAAGGCTCCTCTTCTTCTTGTGGATGAGATCTCTAGGAAGAAGGCTGGCAAAAAGGGTTCAAAGAAAAGGTTGAACCCTAAAGATGGTATAAATAAGAAGAAAAAAGGGAAGAAGGTCTTCGGACAGACGACTTATTTTCACCATGGCAAAACAGGTCATTGGAAGTGGAATTGCAAGGCTTACCATGCAACTATGAAGTCTGGTGCAAATAATGCACCAAAAGGTATGTATGAGATACATACTATATTATCATTAAATTCTTTCATTTCAAATACTTGGGTATTAGATACCAACTATTGTTTTCATATCTGTAAATCTTTATAGGGGTACAGAAAATTAAGAGTTTAAAGAAAGATGACTTCAAGCTCTATGGCGCTGGGTGAGCGTCTATCCAAGCAGAAGCTATAGGGACAAATATATTGAAGTTACCTTATGAAAAGATCTTAGAGCTTACAAATTATTATTATATGCCTAAAATCATTAGAAATATTATATCTATACCCTTGTTATTAAAATAAGGTTATAGTCTTAATGTAACGAATGATGGTTGCTCGATCAAATATTCTAATGAAAATATTTGTTTTGGCATATTTAGCAATGGTTTGTTGACTCTATGTTCGGATGATAATATATTTCATATTGATGAAAATAAAAAATGTAAGAAAGATGACATAAATAATACTTTACTTTGGCATTATCGATTTGGTCATATTAGTGAGGCTAGGATTAACAAGTTATACAAAGAAAAGTTCTTTGGTATTTTTGATTATGAATCATTAGGAACTTGTGAATCATATCTCATGGGTAAAATGAGTAAGACCCCATTTAGTGGACATGGAGAAAGGACAAAAGAATTATTAAGTCTTGTACATACTGATGTATGTGGTCCTATGACAACTCAAGTCAAAGAAGGATACTCTTATTTTGTAACATTCACTGATGATTTATCTAGGTTTGGATATGTGTATCTTATGAAAAATAAATTAGAAGCCTTTGATAAATTCAAAGAGTATCAAAGTATGGTCAAAAAATAAGCTGAATAATGTATAAAAATCCTTCAATCTGATCGGGGAGGAGAATATTTATCTAGTGAGTTTCTAGACTATCTTAAAGTAAAAAGGATTCTCTTTGAATGGACACCTTCTTATACACCGCAATTAAATGGTGTAGCTGAAAGAAAAAATCATACCTTATTAGATATTGTATGGACCATGATGTGCTTCACTGAATTACCTATTTCCTTCTAAGGTCATGCCCTAGAGACCGCAATTTATATTTTGAATAGAGTACCTTCTAAATCTATATCTAGTAATCCATATGATATATGGAGAAGTAAGAAACCCAATCTTAAGTATTTTAAGATAAGGTTATCCAGCATATGTCAAAAAAAATTTTGGACATAAGCTTGATGCTAGATCAGACAAATATCTGTTTATCAGATATTTTAGAAATAGTATAGGATATTTATTCTACCACCCTACTGAATAAAAGGTATTTGTAAGTAGGCATGCTACTTTCATGGAAAAAGAATTTATCGTAGAAAAGGGTAGTGGCAGAAATATTGAAATTAGTGAAGTTCAAGAAAAACAAATAGAAATTTCTCAACCAAATATTCACATAAAAGAACCAGAACACATAACTCCTATCCGTAGGTCTGAAAGAGTACGACATACACCTATGATGTATGGGTTCATTTTTGAGAATAATGAAGCCAAAGTCATTGAGAATGACGAACCTATGACCTATACGGATGCTGTCAAAAGTAAGGACTCTTACAAATGGCTGGCTGCCATGCAATCCGAAATGGAATCCATGCACACCAACAAAGTATGGACTTTGGTGGATGCACCAGAGAATATAACTCCTATTGGATGCAAATGGATTTCTAAGAAATTGACTGGAGCAGATGGTCAAATTGAAACTTATAAGGCTAGATTGGTGGCTAAAGGTTTTAGGCAAAAATAGGGGATTGATTATGATGAAACATTTTCACCTGTTGCCATGCTCAAATCTATTTGGATTATGCTTGCCATAGCAGCATCCTATGATTATGAAATATGGCAAATGGATGTGAAGACCGCCTTCCTTAATGGTTTTCTTCAGGAGGAGGTCTATATGTCATTGCCAGAGGGATTTGAGTCAAATGAGAGGCCAAATCAGGTATGCAATATCTCAATGTTGTAATCAATCAAATTATGGCTATCAAATAAGTTTTCCATGAAAGATTTGGGAGAAGCATCCTATATACTAGGAATAAAGATCTATAGAGATAGATTTAAGAGGATGCTAGGCTTGTCTCAATCTAGGTACATTGACTTGATACTGAAAAGATTCAGTATGGATGGGAGTAAAAGTGGTTACTTACCCATGAGTCAAGGCATACATCTCTCTAAAAAGATATCCCCAAAGACACTTGAAGAGAGAAATAGAATGAGTTCTATTCCTTATGCTTCGGCTGTTGGATCAATAATGTATGCCATGTTATGTACAAGGCCTGATGTTGCTTATGCTTTAGGCATTGCAAGTAGATTTCAAGATGATCTAGGAGAGGATCATTGAAAAGCTGTGAAAAATATTCTTAAGTACTTGAGAAGGACTAAAGATATTTTTCTAGTATATGGTGGTTTTGATCTTAAACTAGAAGAATATTCTGACTCTCATTTTCAATCAGACCCAGATGATAGCAAATCCATTTTAGGATATGTCTTTACTCTAAATGATGGAGCAGTGAGTTGGAAAAGTACTAAGCAGCCAACTGTAGTTGACTCAACCACCGAAGCAGAATACATAGCTGTAAGTAAGCCGCCAAGGAAGCTATCTGGATGAAGAAGTTCATCACTGAATTGGGTGTTATTCCTAAAATTAAGAATCCAGTACAACTTTACTGTGATAATACTGGAGCATTGCTCAAGCAAAGGAACCAAAGTCTCATCATAAATTCAAACACATTCTGAGATACTTCCATCTCATTCGTGAAATTATTGAAAGAGAAGATGTAGTCATAGAATGAGTTGATGCAAAGAACAACAAGCAGACCCATTCACTAAGGCTTTGCCACTGCAATTGTTTGATCATCACCTTGATTGTATGGGATTAAAATTTAAGGGCGATTGGGTTTAGTGTAAGTGGGAGATTGAAAGGGATATGCCCTCAAGCCAATCAATTTTTGGGCTGTTCTTTGTCTTCCAAACTTATGTAATGATATTTTAAAATAAAAAAAAATATTATTTCATCATATGCAGTATCTTATTATTTATTTAAGATTATGATGAACCCCATAAATTAAGGCTATGAATTTAGGATTATGATGAGATCATACCAGTGAGATCTAAAACCTTAAAACCCTAATTTAAACATTCCTGATCGATGGAACATTGAGTTGGGGATCAATGTTTTCGGTAAGACTTGCACATCTTTTGTATGCTCAATTGAGAGGGTGATTGATCTCACAATCACTTATGTATGACACTAATATAAAGATGTGGGTGCTCATTAGAGAATGAGTTCACTGAATCGATCCAAGTTGAAAATATCTAATGGAGTCTTATCTACATGTCAATAGATGGTTCTCATAGTGGAATTGTGCATATAATACTTTGACTTGAAACTACCATAGAATCTTATATATATGAATCCATATTTTGGTTCATACTCATTTATGACTCAGTCATATATGGGATGATCTAGATATGGTAGATTATATATGAAGGCTGTGAGTAGGTTAACAGGGAATCGATCACTCCTGGTAAGAGGAAATAGCATCCTACCTGCTTCAAATAAATGATGATTTAGAAAGACCTTGATCAAAGCATGATGAAAATTAGAAATGGTTTCTATTGTTTCATTAAATGAATCATCATCATAGGATTGAAAGAGAAATGAATATGATATTGGGATTGACACATTTTCATATCCAGAGTCATATTCAGGATTCAGGGAGGATGAAGGATCTAGTTGCATGGTAATTTTCACTGAAGGGTATTTTTGGTATTTCTATGAAAATTTCACATCTTCTAGAACATCATGATACATTGGTAGATGTCAATCATGTCTTATGGGTTTGATCAAATTAAAATTTTAATTTGATCATTAAATTAGAAAGTGTTCTAAATTAAGTCAAATTGGGTTGGCTAGTTTTGACCTAAATCGGTTTGGTTGAGGTCTAACCTAATTAGGTCAAATCACACCCAGACCCACTGCTGGCTTGATGTGGAATCCAATGGGTCACACACAAAGAGAATTGATTAAGAATCTAATTAGATTAGACCATGTTTGCAAGATGAACATGCTAGCACATGTAGCAAACCCTAGCACCTAGATTCGAATTGGATTCGAATCTACTTCTGATTTGGGCTAATTAAGGTCCGATTTGAGCCAAATATGATTTGGTCTTGAATTGGATTAATGTAGAATGATTGAGATTCAGTTAGGGTGCCACATACTAGAATGTCATGTGCTAGAGAGTCTCTCTCTTGTGCATGGGAAGTCTTTCATGCGCAAAGTATTTTTGGTGCATGGGATTTTGTTAGCACCTACCTTCTTCTACTTTTTCCATTTATTATGTCACGTAAATTTTTTAAATAGGTGTGGACATCAGATATGGGGCACAGAAGAGTTCTTCTGTAGATGAAATACTCCGTTATTGTTTTGAGAAGGGACTCTTTATCGCCTAGGAATACTTGCCGCCTAAGATTCCTTGCCACCCTCTTATCCTTATGCCTCTTGGACCAAGTCAAAGTCCCTTGGGATGTTGACTATTCAAAGTTCATCTCCATGCCTTCTTGCTGAATGGGCATCCCATTTTAAAGCCATTGGATGGCCTTTTTATCTGATATAATGGATGAAAATGATGGCGCCAAGAATGAAAGCCCGCGACCCTTCATAAATAACTTACGTAGAATTAGTTCGAGAATCCTTCTGCTTTAAGGCATCTCTTGGACTAAGTATACATGACGTTATTATCTGATGAGACATGAGATTGGCTGAAAGGACATGAGATAACTTTTAGAAAGGATGCAAGAAAATGTGTTGGCACCCTTACGTACATTATAAATAAGGGTGCGCACCAAGAGTCCGGGAGGAGTGAAAATTATCGTTCTTTCTTACAAGTGTTTTCTATTATCCAATTTTTTTTTATTTCCTTCTCTTGTCTAGATCTTATCCTTATAAGGATTACAAGTCATCTTAAGATAAAGAGATTAAGAAGAAAAATTAAGAAGACAAGGAAATAGAAAGAAAGGTAAGGAGAGGCAAGGAAGGTGACATAAAGGCTAAGGAAGGTCTTGCTTTTAATTAAAGTTTTTATTATTAGAATTTTAATTATATAAATCGGAGGTGCTAGTGTCTTGATCAAGTCTCCATGTGGATGAACGTTGGAGGATGAATACATGGGCTCCTAGTGCAACCCCTAATGGACTGCTGCCGGCAATTAGGAAGAATTCAGGGTTTAGTGATAAGAGGTATGTTCTAATACTTTCTTTTGTATTACAAATACATGTTATATGATTTAATTGCTAATAAGGTGGTCCATAGTTTCAATTTTGATTTGTATGATTTCATAATTTTGCTTTGAAATTCATGCTTCCGCCCTGTACACTAATTCTATTAGTGGTATCAGAGCAAGCCTTATTAGGTCAAATCATATAATGCTTTGCTTATAATATAATGACATAAATGAAAAGTATGATATATATATTTTTTTTTTATTAGAATGTTATTTATATGATGAGATCATATTTTTAATTTATCATAATGAGATTATGATGTACATATTATTTTGTAAAGGTTGCCCTGACATAGTGGAAAAATACTCACTCTATAATGATGGTTGTCCTAGAATAATTATACATGTTAATATATATTTTTTCATAATTGATGCTTTTATGCATTTAGTTTGATTTAAAATGTGCAACAAAACTATTTAAATTTATCTTTAAAATTATATTAAGTTGTAGTGTAATTAATCTATAGCTGAATCAGTCAGGATGTCTAATTGATCAATCGGTGTCTAGGATAAATGGTTCATGATTGGTAAAGAGAACGTGATTTTTTTAATTGGTTTCCGTTGTCTGACCTAGCCAATTTATTGGTGTCTAAGGAAAGCAATGGGAGGGACTCCCACTTCTCTCCCACTTTACCTGGTCGATTTGATTAATTTAATTCTAGATTGAAATGCTTAGTATTATATTCACTACATTAAGGCCTTCCTTCATACTAGGTTTCTTATTATGTCCAGAACCATATTAGTTTTGTTGTGTAACCATAAGATCTATCATGGGGAATGATGTAATATTAATCTAGTGCATTGAGATGCTTACAGCATTTTGAATATATTGCTTTGTTGTGTAACCACAAAAGTAGTTATATTTCATTTTGACTGTATAGAAATGAAGGGTTCTACTTAAACTAAAATATTAAAGTTTGTTGTGCTAACACAAGGCTATTAATATTTTAGAGGCAAAATTTTTTTTTTTTGAGAGTTGCATAAAATGCAATTGGAAAGAGTTTCCTACCTTTGAACTTATAACAGGTTTGTTGTGCAACCACAAGACCTTTTATAAGAAATTAGGATCTTATTCTCACTAAGAAAATCAATTAGAGGGTTATGATTTTTTGATTAAATAGTGGGAGACATAATTAAATTAAAATCCTAATTTAATTATGTTTGTCATCATGAGTTGTTTGCTTATATATTGTTCTTTATTATGTAGATTAAATGGCTTCTTCACTTTCATTGCATTCAATTTTGGATTCAAATAAATTGACTGGTCAAAATTATGTGGACTGGCTGAGAAACCTAAAAATAGTACTCAGTCAAGAAAAACTCTCCTATATTCTTGATGCCCCTGATCCTAAATCCATTAGAAAAAGATGCCACAGATGAAGATAAGTCCACATACAAGATGTGGCAAAATGATTCTCTTACTGTCAAATGCATCATACTTGCCTCTATGAGTAATGAATTATAGAGGCAGCATGATGGCATGGACACTCAGTCCATATTGCTCAATTTAAAAGAACTTTATGGAGAGCATAGTAGAACTGCTAGATATGAGATATCTAAGCAATTATTTCCATGCAAGAATGACAGAAGGAACATCCATACAAAATCATGTTTTGATGGTAATTGACCTAATCACTCGATTAAGTCAATTAGGTTTTGTTATGGATGGAGAGTTAAGTCAGGATTTGATCCTACAATCACTTTCTTGAATCATTTTCTCAGTTTGTCGTAAACTATCATATGAACAAACTGAATTCTTTCTTGTCCTGAGCTGTTAAATATGCTCAAGACAGCAGAAAGCCATATCAAAAAGGATAAGGCTCCTCTTCTTCTTATGGATGGGATCTCCAAGAAGAAGGCAGGCAAAAAGGGTTCAAAGAAAAGGTTGAACCCTAAAGGTGGTATAAATAAGAAGAAAAAGGGGAAGAAGGTCTTCCAGATAGACGACCTATTTTCACTATGGCAAAATAGGTCATTGGAAGAGAAATTGCAAGGCTTACCTTGCAACCGTGAAGTCTGGTGCAAATAATGCACCAAAAGGTATGTATGAGATACATACTATATTATCATTAAATTCTTCCATTTCAAATTCTTGGGTATTAGATACCGGCTGTGGTTTTCATATCTGCAAATCTTTGTAAGGGGCTGTAGAAAATTAAGAGTTTGAAGAAAGGTGACTTCAAGCTCTATGGCACTGGAGGAGAGTCTATCCAAGCAGAAGCTGTAGGGACAAATATATTGAAGTTACCTTATGAAAAGATCTTAGAGCTTACAAATTATTATTATATGCCTAAGATCATTAGAAATATTATATCTATACCCTTGTTATTAAAACAAGGTTATAGTCTTAATGTAACGAGCGAAGGTTGCTCGATCAAATATTCTAATGAAAATATTTGTTTTGGCATATTTAGCAATGGTTTGTTGACTCTATGTTTGGATGACAATATATTTCATATTGATGAAAATAGAAAACATGTAAGAGAGATGACATAAATAATACTTTACTTTGGCATTGTCGATTAGGTCATATTAGTGAGGCTAGGATTAACAAGTTATACAAAGAAAAGTTCTTTGGTCTTTTTGATTATGAATCATTAGGAACTTGTGAATCATGTCTCATGGGTAAAATGACTAAGACTCCATTTAGTGGACATGGAGAAAGGATAAAAGAATTATTAAGACTTGTACATACTGATGTATGTGGTCCTATGACAACTCAAGCCAGAGGAGGATACTCTTATTTTATAACATTCACTGATGATTTATCTAGGTTTGGATATGTGTATCTTATGAAACACAAATCAGAAGCCTTTGATAAATTTAAAGAGTATCAAAGTATGGTCGAAAAACAAATTGGACAATGTATAAAAATCCTTCGATCTGATCGAGGAGAGAATACTTATCTAGTGAGTTTCTAGACTATCTTAAAGTAAAAGGAATTCTCTCTGAATGGACACCTCCTTATACACCATAATTAAATGGTGTAGTCCAAAAAAAAAAATCATACCTTATTAGATATGGTACGGTCCATGATGTGCTTCACTGAATTACCTATTTTCTTCTGGGGTCATGCCCTGGAGACCGCAATTTATATCTTGAATAGAGTACCTTCTAAATCTGTATCTAGTACTCCATATGAGATATGGAGAAGTAAGAAACCCAATCTTAAGTATTTTAAGATATGGGGTTGTCCAGCATATGTCAAAAGAAATTTTGGACATAAGCTTGATGCTAGATCAGACAGATGTCTATTTATAGGATATCCTAGAAATAGTATAGGATATTTATTCTACCATCCTACTGAATAAAAGGTATTTGTAAGTAGGCATGCCACTTTCATGAAAAAAGAATTTATCCTAGAAAAGGGCAGTGGCAGAAATATTGAACTTAGTGAAAGTTCAAGAAAAACAAATAGAAATTTCTCAACCAAATATTCACAAAAAAGAATCAGAATACATAACTCCTATCCGTAGGTCTGAAAGAGTTCAACATACACTAGTGAGGTACGGATTGATTATTGAGAACAATGAAGATCAAGTCATTAAGAATGATGAACCTCTAACCTATACGGAAGCAGTCAAAAGTAAGAACTCTTACAAATGGCTGGCTGCCATGCAATCCAAAATGGAATCCATGCACACCAACAAAGTATGGACTTTGGTGGATGCACCAGAGGATATAAACTCCTATTGGATGCAAATGGATTTTTAAGAAAAAGATTGGAGCAAATGGTCAAATTGAAAACTTATAAGGCCAGATTGGTGGCTAAAGGTTTTAGGCAAAAATAGGGGATTGATTATGATGAAACATTTTCACCTATTGTCCATGCTCAAATCTATTCGGATTATGCTTGCCATAGCAGCATACCATGATTATGAAATATGGCAAATGGATGTGAAGACTGCCTTCCTTAATGGTTTCCTTGAGGAGGAGGTCTATATGTCACAGCCAGAGGGATTTGAGTCAAATGAGAGACCAAATCAGGTATGCAAGCTTAAGAGATCCATTTATGGATTAAAGCAAGCATCAAGGAGTTGGAACATCCATTTTGATGTAACAGTAAAAGAGTTTGGTTTTATCAAGAATGTGGATGAACCATGTGTGTACAAAAAAAACTAGTGGGAGAACCATAGTCTTCTTTGGTTCTGTATATGTAGATGACATACTCCTCATTGGAAATGATATCCCAATGTTGCAATCAGTCAAATTATGGCTATCAAATAAGTTTTCCATGAAAGATTTGGGAGAAGCATCCTATATACTAGGAATAAAGATCTATAGAGATAGATCTAAGAGGATGCTAGGCTTGTCCCAATCTAGGTACATTGACTTAATACTGAAAAGATTTAGTATGGATGGGAGTAAAAGAGGTTACTTACCCATGAGTCAAGGCATACATCTCTCTAAAAAGATGTCTCCAAAGACACCTGAAGAGAGAAATAGAATGAGTTCTATTCCTTATGCTTCGGCTGTTGGATCAATAATGTATGCCATGTTATGTACAAGGCCTGATGTTGCTTATGCTTTAGGCATTGCAAGTAGATTTCAAGCTGATCTAGGAGAGGATCATTGGAAAGCTGTGAAAAATATTCTTAAGTACTTGAGAAGGACTAAAGATATTTTTCTAGTATATGGTGGTTCTGATCTTAAACTAGAAGCATATTCTGACTCTAGTTTTCAATCAGATCTAGATGATAGCAAATTCATTTTAGAGTTTGTCTTTACTCTAAATGGTGGAGCAGTGAGTTGAAAGAGTACTAAGCAGCCAACTGTAGCAGACTTAACCACTGAAGTAGAATACATAGCTATAAGTGAAGCCACTAAAGAAGTTGTTTGGATGAAAAAGTTCATCACTGAATTGGGTGTTATTTCTAAAATTAAGAATCCAATACAACTTTATTATGATAATACTGGAGCTATTGCTCAAGCAAAGGAACCAAGGTCTTATCATAAATCCAAACATATTCTAAGACGCTTCCATCTCGTTCGTGAAATTATTGAAAGATAAGATGTAGTCATAGAACGAGTTGACACAAAGAACAATATAGCAGACCCATTCACTATGGCTTTACCACTGTAATTGTTTGATCGTCACCTTGATTATATGGGATTAAAATTTTAGGGTGATTGGCTTTAGTGCAAGTGGAAGTTTGAAAGGGATATGACCTTAAGCCAATCAATTTTTAGGCTGTTCTTTATCTTCCAAACTCATGTAATGATATTTTAAAATAAATAAAGGCATTATTTCATCATATGCAGTGTCTTATTATTTATTTAAGATTATGATGAGCTCCATAAATTAAGGCTATGATTTTAGGATTATGATGAGATCATACCAGTGAGACCTAAAATCTTAAAACCCTAATTTAAATATTCCTAGTCGATGGGACATTGAGTTGGGGATCAATATTTTTCGGTAAGACTAGCACATCTTTGTATGCTCGAATTGAGAGGATGATTGATCTCACAATCAACTTGTGTATGATACTAATACAAGAATGTGGGTGCTCATTAGAGAATGAGTTCACTGAATTGATCCAAATTGAGAATATCTAATGGAGTCTTATCTACATGTCAATAGATGGTTCTCATAGTGGAATTTGTGCATGTAATCCTTTGACCTGAAACTACCATAGAATCTTATATATATGAATCCATATTTTGGTTCATACTCATTCATGACTCAGTCATGTATGCAGGATGATCTGGATATGGTAGATTATATATGAAGGTTGTGAGTAGGTTAACATGGAATCGATCACTCTTGGTAAGAGAAAATAGCATCCTACCTGCTTCAAACAAATGATGATTCAGGAAGACTTTGATCAAAGCATGATGAAAATTAGAAATGGTTTCTAATGTTTCATTAAATGAATCATCATCATAAGATTGAAAGAGAAATGAATATGATATTGGGATTGACATATTTTCATACCCAGAGTCATATTCAGGATGCAGGAAGATCGAAGGATCTAGTTGCATGGTAATTTTCACTAAAGGGTATTTTTGCTATTTTCATCAAAATTTCACATCTTTCAGAAACTCACGATACATTGCTAGATGTCAATCATGTCTTGTGGGTTCGATCAAATTAAAATTTTAATTTGATCATTAAATTAGAAAGTGTTCTAAATTAAGTCAAATTGGGTTGGCTAGTTTTGACCTAAATCAGTTTAGTTGAGTTCTAACCTGATTAGGTCAAATCACACCCAGACCCACTGCTGGCTAGATGTGGAACCCAATGGGTCACACACAAAGAGAATTGATTAAGGATCTAATTGGATTAGACCCTGTTTGCAAGTTGAACATGCTAGAACTTGTAGCAAACCCAAGCACCTAGATTCGAATCTACTTCTGATTTGGGCTAATTAAGGTTTGATTTGAGCCTAATATGATTTTGTCTTGAATTGGATTAACCTAGAATGATTTGGCTTTAGTTAGGGCACTACATACCAGAATTCCACGTGCCAGAGAGTCTCTCTCTTGCATGTGGGAAGTCTTTCATGCGCAAAGTATTTTTGGCGCATGGGATTTAGTTGGCGCCTACCTTCTTTGACTTTTTCCATTTGTTATGTCACGTAAATTTTTTAAATAGATGTGGATATCAGATATGAGGCATAGAAGAGTCCTTCTATAAATGAAATACTCCATTATTGTTTTGAGAAGGGACTTTTTGTCGCCTAGGAATACTTGCTGCCCAAGACTCCTTGCCGCCCTCTTATCCTTGACACCTCTTGGACCAAGTCAAATTCCCTTGGGACTTTGACAATTCAAAGTTCATCCCCATGCCTTCTTGCTCAATGGGCATCCCATTTTAAAGCCATTGGATGGCCTTTTTATCTGATCTAATGGATGAAAACGATGGCGCCAAGAATGAAAGCCCGCAACTCTTCATAAATAACTTGCGTAGAATTAGTCCGAGAGTCCTTCTGCTTTAAGGCACCTCTTGGACTAATTCTACATGACGTTATTATCTGATGAGGCATGAGATTGGCTAAAAGGACATGAGATAATTTTTTGAAAGGGTGCTAGAAAATGTGTTGGCACCCTTACGTACATTATAAATAAGGGAGCGCACCAAGAGTCCGGGAGGAGTGGAAATTATCTTTCTTTCTTACAAGTATTTTCTATTGTCCAATTTTTTTTTATTCCATTCGCATGTTCAGATCTTGTCCTTATAAGTATTAGAAGTCATCTTAAGACAAAGGGATTAGGAAGAAAAATTATGAAGGCAAGGAAAAAGATAGAAAGGTAAGGAGAGGCAAGGAAGGTGACATAAAGGCTAAGGAAGGTCTTGTTTTTAATTAAAGTTCTTATTATTAAAATTTTAATTATATAAATCAGAGGTGCTGGTGTCTTGATCAAGTCTCCATGTGGGTCAACATTGGAAGGTGAACATGTGGGTACTTGGTGGAACCCCTGACGAACTGCTGCCGACAATTAGGAAGAATTCAGGGTTTAGCAATAAGAGGTATGTTCCAATACTTTCTTTTGTATTACAAATGCATGTTATATGATTTAATTGCTAATAAGATGGTCCTAGGTTTTGGGTTTGGTTTGTATGATTTCATAATTTTGCTTTAAAATCCATGCTTCCGCCCTATACACCAATCCTATCACTCAAGACCCTGCATGGAAGTGCATAAATGAGCACTAGAACTAGAGTCAAGCACCCAACTAGACGCAGAAGAAATCGTAAGGTTAGACTCAATAACGAGCATACCACTAGAAGGATCTGCCTCCTTCTTATTCTTCAAGGTGGTCAGGTAAGTAGGATAGTTTCGCTTTCAATGGCCGTCATTGTTGCAATGAAAATACTTTTCTTTATCAACGGCCTTCTTTTTCAACTATGCCTTTTTCTTCTTTCCTCCTTCCACCTTTTTCTTTTTCATAGACTTTTTCTTCTTTCCCAAAAATTTTCTCTTAGAAAAAATCTATTCCATAGCAAGCACTGAGCCTTCAGAACCTTTCATAGAAAGCCCAGCAGTAACCAGCATGTTCATAAGCTCGGTCAAGAAATTTTGAAGTTTATGCATATGCTAGTTCATGATGAACTACCCATATGCATTAGTCAAAGATTATAGAATTATATCATTCTGCAGATCCAAGTCCAACTTCACTCCAAGCTTCTTAAGCTCTTCCAAATTTTTGATCATCATCAGACAATGATCTTGGACTGACTGCCCATCTTGCATTTTAGCCTTGAATAGTCGTTTAGTGACTTGATACTTAGCTGCATGACTCTGTTCACCAAATATCTCTTGTAGGTGAGCCAACATTTGATGGGTAGTCCTGATATCTTCATGTTGGTGCTGAAGCTCATCAGACATCGAGCCCAACTTGTAGTATCTAGCCTTGTTATCTTCGTCCGTCGACTCGTAGAGATGCAAAAATCTCCCACCAATTTATTTAGGAGTTTTATTTTTAAATAAATTAGCTCCCACTATTTTCTTAGATCCCTACACTCCCTCTGTAGAGATGCAAAAATCCCCATGATTAATGATTTCTAATGGGTGGTGCGATCCCACCAACTGACTCATCACCCCACCTAACAGTTATTGGTGATGGGTTAGCCAATGAGTGAACAACTCTTGTTCAATGATTCTCTAATCATGGTGCACCTAAACTTGATCTCTAATTCATGAATCTCATCGTGTCTAAAATATTGACCCACTCCTTAGTTAAGTTAGACCCACCATTTGCACAGATTGAATTCCTAATTGAGTCTCTCACCATATCCAGAATATTGAGCCTAATCCATTCTCCAGACCATAGCATTCAATGCCTAATAGATATGGTTGCATCTTCCCAGTACAACTGAACCACTGTAACCAGCCGAGAACAATCAACCTCGAAAAAGGCCCACGCATCTACAATGGTGGAAGACCTTAGTCTTAATCTTTTCTTTGAGAGATTTAATTTAGGTCTCATTAAACTAGACTTGACATGGTCATAACCATTATGACTAACCTAGTGGCATGGGTTAGCTCAAATTTTTGACCACCTCAGATCAGAATTAAGCCAACAAACATGGCCAGGTAAGTGAGATCGGTGGAAGGGATATGCCACTAACTCGATAAGAATGCATTCGATTCGAGTAGCTCCTAATTAAAAATGAGTCAGTCGTATTTGCCAAACTTACCTTAGATACCAAATTGTTAAGCCAGAACCAATCGAGTTAGCCTACAATCTAAACTAATCACTGAGCCTAATTAGTTCTTAGCTTGATTGATCACTCATGTGACTCGATCTTGACCTAGACTTAATCCTATTAGGCAGGTCATTTTAAGTACCGTTGATCTCATCTAATCAACTCTTGATTCGATTTGCTCAACCACTTAGACCTAATTGTACCCAAGCCCGAACCCAATATTATGAATATGTCTTAGATCTAAAATTCTCAATTTTAGATCTAATTAATATTTTATAATCTTAATTCTTAATTAAGTTTAGGGTTCATAAACAAAATATATAAATAAAATCTTAGGATTTCAGGATCTAGGGTTTTGCAGAAAGTAAGTTCTTGATTTTTGATTAAGGACGAACGCGCAGCACCCCTACATATTATAAGAACACCCCATCGAATGGGAGAAGAGGACAATTAAATCCTACTTTATTCTTATGATAGGACGGCCAAGGGGAATGCCTTAATTAGAAATATAAATCTACAAAACTAGTTAGATCTACATCATATATCTCATATATAAAACTGATCTAACTTTATACGTGTTTTGCATACATCTCATGTATCATATCATGCATGTTTTTTAGATCAAAATTATCTCATAATTATCTAAAAAATTAGATTAAAATTGATCACATCAAAATAAATTCTAATCTAGATAATTATGTATAACTATTCTACAACTTGTCTAATCATGTATTCATCATATCTCATATGATCTAAAAATTAAATAGTTTTATTTCTTATTTTTTAGATTTTATTATAATATTTATAATTATTAAAAAATAAAAAATAAATAGATCTAAAATTATAAATTAATCAAAATAAATTATGAACATGCAAGACTATGTACGGAACTATTCAATTTTATAATTAGTAATGCATATTGTAAAACTTAGATCTAAATTATTTAATTTTAATTTTTCTAATTTTAGTTCTAATCACATCTCATATGACATCTAAAATCACCTAATTTTTAGATCAAAAATAAATAAAAATTAGATCTAAATAATTTAGCGAATCTGGCTCTGATACCAGTTGAAGGAGAAATCCTGATTTTCTGTGTCAGGTTCATTCAGATTTGATCGGATCAAGAGAGATATTTCAAAAATTTCTCTTATATATCTAGATCAGATCTAAGATATTTTAGATCTAATTTTATAGATCTAATAAAATAAAATAAAAATAAATTAAATCTAATTTAATTTGTATCTTTTGTTGGGTAATCAAATTACCATTTGATGATCCTACTGACCGCCTGAGGTTCTGGATCTAGCCATGCAAGCACCTGACCTCTATCAATATCCACTTGGGTTGGATCTAGAGATCCTCTTCTTCTTTATCATCTTTCCAAAAATTAAATTTGAATCTGATTTGGAGGATCTTCAAAATTCCTTTCAAAGATCTGCAGTCGTCTCTGCAGCAATGCTGCCTTGTTCCTTTCTCGTCAGCTTTTTCTTGCCTGGATCGCATGAAACTGAAGCCCAACTTTCCTTGGGCATGGAGAGGAGTGAGAGGATTAGAAGATGGCATGGAGGAGGGAGAGGAATAGCCTTGGGGTGTGGGCTAAGAGGGAAGTCTTTTAAAGTTGGGCGCAGATAGGATTTATATAGACCTTGCTGTGCCATGCAGTGCCACCTCATCCCAGCCAATCACGTTGCTTCATGCAATCAGATCTAAATCTGATTGGTGGGATGACATCATCTGATCCAATCAGATAAGAGCCCCACTAATTCATCCTTAGATGGCATCTAAGACTGGTCAAAGACTATAGCTAGTGGTCACCTAAGTAGAATCCAAGAAGCAACTTGGAGTCCCATTCGTATGGGACTCCAGGCATCCTTATCCATGGGCACATGCCACCCTAGGCATGCACCCCCTCTTTTCCAAAATCTAGCAAGGGGACAAGCTCCCATCTACTCTCCAATAGGTGCATGACATATGGACAGATGTCTAAGTGTCAAAGGTCAACATTTGACCAAAGTCAAAAGATAAGAATTAGCAGGTGACAGAAAATGGTAGGTGTTGTCTCAAATTTATCTTATAAATTAAGACAACCCTTTTCTGACCTGGACAAGCTCCAATCAGACCAAGTAAAGGTACCTGAGTGAGCATAAATATATTTAGCTCAGTTGAGATAACTTTTAATGATAGTAGAAGGAGAATGTTAGGTTCAATCTTGTGCTAGCATGATTTCCTTGAACCTAATTAAATCTTATTCAAATCAATTGAACTTGGTTAGTCCAATTGATGATATCCAAATCCAAATTCTTGTATGTGTGATCCAGTTAGATTTAGTTCTATATGATAATGGGATATGTCGCGATCTCTATCATTGACATCATCGAAACTCCTTTTGATGGATCAAAACTCTTCTGATTCAGACAACTAGAATGATCGATCATCTAAATCATTCTAATTGCTCCCAAAATCAATCAGTCACACCTGGCAGTATATGGTGGCAACTCATCAAAATTAAAAATGAACCTCTTGGTGTAGCTACTTGTGTGATTAAGTTCTTCTATCTTGAGCTTCGATCAGATTAGGGTTAAGGTGAACTTGTCAAATCCTAATTTCTATCATATGATTTAATCATTTGATTCAAGTCCGATGTGAAAACCTTAATAGAAACTCTTTCTATTATTTTACTTTACAATGGCCATGGGCTTATGGACTTGATTCTCATGATCATCATAGGGCTGTTCCTCATTCATCGAGGTAGATAGATTCTCTCTTGGTGCAATCCAATTCCTACAAGGAACATGCTATAGCCAACATATACCTCAGGGTTCCAAATGGCTAGGAGACTGAGTCATGGTGTAGTCAAACTATAACATGTTCAACATGAACTATCAATGCACCTCACGTCAAAGAACCAGACACACTACAATAGCTTCGCGTCAGTTATCGATGAGAAGGTAGATTTTCTTATGACTGCTTGAGGTGGTCATGCTCAGTGCCCTCGTTCTCTAATGAGTACTTGTACTCTTGCTCCGATGTCTCTACATCATAGACTCAAGATTCATCTACTATAAAAAAGCAATTGTACACTAACCTTTCGGATCAATCACCATCCTCATGATGATCCTACGGTCAGGAGCATTTTATGAGTTAATAATGAAAATTCTTGTCTTAAATTTTCAACTCTTGAAAATAAGAATTACCATTACCATTAACTTAAGGGATGTATCACAGATACTAAATACACATTTGTGATAGAAAATAACCCATTTTATTATTTATAGTCAAAATTATAATTTTGCCCATAGAAGTGTATTACAAGTGTCAGCCAATTCTAGCTTCTAGGGTACACATATCTAACAACTACTTAAATAATTGGCTTTAGAATATATTTTGCAATAACTACCATTTGGACTAAAGCCAATCAGAATGATATCAAATATCTTATCTTCCACTTGAGTTCATAGAACTCCTTAGTTCCGAGAACTTAGCAAATGGGTCAATCAAGTTCTCCTTTTTCATCAATCTTCTAAAGATCGATGTTACCCTGATCGAAAATCAAAGATGATAGTGATGCAGAATATGCTGGTCCTTTGGTTCTTTAGCCTAAGCTTTGGCTCCAGTGCTACGATAGGACTGGACCATCGGTGGAGGGTGCCACTTTCAACCTGCTAATGAACCTCAGCAACTACATAGCTTAAATGGAAGTATCATATGCCACGATATATTCTACATCACTAACTATATAGGTTATAATGTCTTGCTTACAACCTTTCCAGAAGATTGCTTCTATAATTAGGGTATGACCCAACATTTTCTTGTTGTCGTCTTGTTCTAAAATTAAAACATCCGCACGTTTTAAGTCAGTATTTTCATATTTGAGTCACTAGACCTTAGTATTTCTTAAATACTTAGGGATTGGCCATACAATCTTCTAGTGCTTCATACTTAGATCAGACTGATATCTACTCACTACATTAGTGAGTATACCATATCTGATTTTGATCATAGAGAAATTAGATGACAACCAAATCTTTATTTCTTGCAATGCTAGAATGTCATTCCCGATTAAGAGAACTTCATCCATAGATAACAGAAGGAATAACACTACAGAATATTTTAGACACTTACATATGTAGGACATATCTTTGTTCATAACAAAGACATATGTTCAAAATATATGTTCTAGAATTGAGATAATAGCCAAACAGGCTTTACAGGTCTTTACCTTTCTGTCTGTGCTATTCCAATCCTTTTGAAAATTCATTCACACCCAATGAGTTTTATCCCTTCAGGTGAGTCATCTACTGTCCATACACTATTTGATTTCCATGGAATTCAATTTGGATTATATGGCTCCAAACCACTTCTCATAGTTAGACAACTGTATTGCATCCCAATAGATGATCGGACCCTTATTGTTCTCATCCAACTCAATTGGATCGCCATCCTAGACCTATATTTTGAAATATCTATCCAGCTAATGCGGTACTTTATCTAATCTCCTTAAGGGTGCCACTTGAATGGGCTTCGGGTTTAATCTAATCAAATCCAATTTGTAGGTTTACTACATTATGCTGATTCATTTCTACTAGTCAAACTTTTTCAAGTTTAACTTCACAGGCATCAGTTCTTTCTCTAAGAAACTCCTCTCCAAAAGAAATGCCCTACTACTGATGAACATCTGATGTTCTTCAGCATGGTAGAGTTAATAGCCCTCAAACACCTATTGGACCAAGATCCAAGTTTATTTGTATGCAAATTTATGACATAGGCCTATCAATCCCAAATCCGAAGGTGAGGGAGTCTAGGCCTACTTCCAATCCATATCCTATATGAAGATTTATAATAGATTTACTTGGTATATATTTAAATTAAAATTAGTAATCACAAGAGCACAATCATAAAACAGGCAGACAAGTTAAACCCTATGTGGATTGAACCATGTCTAACAAAGTTCAACTTCTTCTTTTAGATATACTATGTTCCAAAAAGAAATCCACTGAGAAAGAATTCTATTCTCTCCTAGATATGTCACAAACTCACTGGATAAGTATTCGCCTCTTTGATCTAATTGAAGAGTTCCAATATCATTTCTTGTTTGTTCTCCTATTTCATTATTGAATCATTTGAACATTTCAAATGATTCAAGCTAGACACTCCTATGCCAAGATTGGTCATCTATAATAAAATATTAATATCTTTCTTTGGCATTTAAGTTCATAGGTCCATATACATCACTATGTATAAGACTTAGAACTTTATCAACTGCTTCATCTTTTTCAATAAAAGGTGACTTTGTCATCTTTCCAAGAAGATAAGACTCACAGGTTATCAATGATTCATAATCATTGATGTTGATATTTTTTTTTCAAGCAAACATGTTTATCTTGTTCTTGTCAAGATGACTAAGCCTATAATGCCAAATATAGACATCTATGACATAATCTAACTTGGGTAGTTATTAAATGTGTACATTATACTTAACAAGCTATGCAGATGTTAAATGTTATTTTTATTATCCATATATTATTGTAATATTATTCATAATAATATTCCAACAATCTTCTTTATTGATAAATGTTAACCATCTTTGACTGAAAGGTCAATAGAAATTACATTTATCATAAACAACGGACAATAATGACAATCACTCAAAATGCCATCTTTTGAAAATAAGCTTCACAATTTTTAAAGCTAGGATTGGAATAAGACTTCCATCCCAAACATTTAGGTATCTTTCACCATTTTCAAACATTCCACTTTCAATAGTCCTTGTAATAAATTTCATAAGACCACTGGTATCTAATACTCAAGTAGTAGAATTATATATAAAAAAATTTTAAGGTGTTATCATATAACATCCTTAATGAGCAACTCTTACTTCTTTCTCTTGTTTAGCCTATTATGATCAAGGGAAGCAAGATAATTCTTTTTCCTATGATCCAGCTTCTAACAGTAGAAGCAATATGCCTGATTTGGATCAATTTTAGACTAATTATTTTAATTGGGCTTAGAAGCCCCAATACAAATCAATTCATACTATAGAATCAATTTCAACTTTTGATACTAATTATCAAAGTTGTGTCCCATAAGTTCTCACTATCTAACAATGATTGGAGCAATTAGGGTTTAGCCTTATTCTATGAGAAAAGAGAACATTGACCTAAGTATATGAATTATATTAAGCTTAGAGACTTGGACTTTAGTCTTAAGGTTCTTTTACTATTTTATCCAAATTGAAAGTCTCAACCTCTAATTCGAAGAATTACTTTAATTTCCTAGTAGGTACTAGATGTTAGATGTGTTCCCTAGAAACTATATTGGCTAAACATTTGTAACATACTTCTAAGGGCAATTTTATAATTTTGACTATAAATTAATGAAAGGATTGTTTTCTATCATAGTATGTATTTAAAGTGTCTATGATACATCCTTTGAGTTAATGGTAATGACAATTCATATTTTCAAGAGTTGAAAATTTAATACATGAATTTTCATAATTAACTCATAAACTACTTTCGACCGTAGGATTATCATGAGGATGGTGATTAATCCGAAAGATTGGTGTATGATCATTTTCTTAGGATAGATGTATCTTGAGTCTATGATGTGGAGACACCGAAGTGAGAGTATGATACTCGTTAGAGAATGAGAGCACTGAGCGCGACCATCTCGAATAGTCATAAGGAAGTCAATTGATCTTGTCTATGCAGTGGTGTATTTGGTTCATTGATCTAAGATGCATCGGTAGTTCATCTTGAGGATGTTAAAATTTGACTACACTATAACTCGATCTTCTATCCATTCGAAATTCCGAGGTGTATGTTGGCTATAGCATGTCCATTGTAGAAAATGAATTGCACCAATAAGGGATCTATCTATCTCAGTAGATGAGGAGTAGCCCTATGACAATCATGAGATTAAGTACTCAAGCCCATGGCCATGGCAGTGTGAAGATGATAAAAAGAGTTTCTATTAGATTTTTATGTTGGACTTGAATCAAATGATTAATTCATATGATGGATATTGGGTTTGATGAGTTCACCTTAACCCTAATCCTGTTGGGGCTCAAGATAGAAGAATCCAATCACATAGGTAGCTACATCGAGAGGTTCACTTTCAGTTCTGATAAGTTGCCACCATATACTTCTAGGTGTCACTGGTGGATTTTGAAAGCAATTAGAATGATTTAGATGATCAATCATTCTTATTGTATGAATCAGAAAAGTTTTGGTCCATCGAAAGATATTTTGATGATGTCGATAATAGAGATCATGATTGTCTCATTACCATACAAAACTAAATCTAACTGGATCACACAAATAAGGGTTTGGGATTGGATGTCATCAATTGGACTAACATAGTTTAATTGATTTGGATTAGATCCAATTAGCTTCAAAAAAATCATGCTAGCACATGATTGAGCCTAACATTCTCCTTTTGTAATCATTTTGGTTCATCTCGGCTAAGTCAAATTTGTTTGGGCTTACATAGAAACCTCATCTTAGTTTGACTAGAGCTTATCCAAATTAGAAAAGGATTGTCTTAATACATTAGATAGATTTACGACAACAGCTGCCAATTCCTGTCACCTGCTAGCTCCTGTTTTTGGACATAGGTCAATAGTTGATCCTGGACACTTGGATATAGGGCCGTGTGTCGTGTGCTTATAGGAGAGCACCTAGGGCTCTTATCCCCCTACTAAAAGAGCTAGAAGAGAGGGTGCACACCACCCTAGGCATGCACCCATATGGATAAGGGATGGAGTCCCATATATATGGGACTCCAGGATTTCTTGATGGGTTTAAATACCTAAGCACAAAGAGTTTTGTTTTATCCAGTCTTGGTGCCACCTATGTGGATTTTTGATGAATTGTCATCTAATTGGATCAGATGACATCATCCCAGCAATCGAATTTAGATCTGATTGAATGAAGGCCTTAGATTGGTCGGGATGATGTGGCACTACATATCGCAGTAGGGTCTATTTAAACCGTATCTGCACCTAGGTTTAAGAAGTTTTGCATAATTTCCACACTGCAATGCAGCCTTTCTCTCTCTCTTCCTTACCCCATCTGATCCTCCCTCTCCTTGCTCCATGCCCAAGGAGTTGGGCATTGGTTCAGGTGTCATCCAAGCAAGAAAGGTGCCCAGTTCAGGAAGAAGGCAGCACTAATGAAAGAGACGACTGCTGCTTCTTCAAAAGAAGTTTTGAAGAAATCTAGATCTAATTTTTGAAGAATTGATTCAGAAGGAGAAGACCTCTAGATCCTACTCAAGTGGACACTAGTAGAGGCTAGGCGCATGCATGGCTCCATCCAAAACCTCAGGAACAATCCGGATCATCGTAGGATAATCTGATTATCTAGAACAAGATATAAAATTAAATAAGATTTAATTTTATTTTAAATTTTAACATCTAATTTTTAAGATCAAATTTGAGATGTCACCAATCTGGTTAGGATATAAATAAATTTTTTGAAATATTCTTTCAGATCCAATCTGATCTGAATGATCCTATGCTGGGAAAACTATGTTTTTCTTTCAACTGGTATCAGAGCCAGGTTAGCAGTTCATCAGATCTATATTAGATTTGATTTATTTTTTTATTATCTAATATTAAACAATTTTAAATGTCACATCAGATGTGATTAGATCTAAAATTAGAAAATTAAAATTAGAATAATTTAGATCTACAATGTATGAGATGCATGACTAGACCAGGTATAGAATAGTTCTATGTGTAGTCTAGCATAATTATATTTTTAATTAATTAAAAATAATTTTACATCTATTTAGTTTTTATTTTTCTAAAGTTATAATTGTTATAACAAGTTCGATGAAATAGAAAATAGAGTTTTAATTTTTTTCATATGAGATATGAAAGATGCATGCTTAGACTAGTTATAGAATAGTTCTATAAAATATCTAGAATAGTTTTGTTTGATGTGATCAAATTTAAATTTTAATTTTTAGATATTATATGTGATATATTAGATCTGATAGCATGCATGTTTAATTTAGTTATGATACATTAGATGTATGTAAAACAAGTATAAGTTAGATCATTAATTTTATATGCGATATATGATTTAGATCTAACTAGTTTTGTAGTACAAATTATATTTTTGATTAAGGTATTTTTCTTGATCGTCCAGTCAAAAGAATAAAGTAGGATTTAAAGGCCCACTCCTCCTATTTGATCAGATGTTCTTATGACATGTAGGGGTGCTGCGCGTTCGTCCTTAATCAAAAATTAAAACTTATTTTTCTATAAAATTTTAGATCCTAAAATTCTATGATTTTGTTACATGTTTTATTTATGAACCCAAAATATAATTAAAAATTAAGATTATAAAATTAATTAGATCTAAAAATTATGAATTTTTAGATCTAAGATATATCAATAAAATTGGATTCGGACTTGGGTAGCTTAATTACGTCTAGCAGTTGATCAAACCGCATCAAGAGTTGGTTTGGTGGGATCAAAGAAAGCTTAGATTTGATCAGCCTAATAGGATTAAGTCTGGGTCAAAATCAAATCACATTAAGATGTGACTCAATCAAGTTAAGACCTAATTTGGCTCCATGGTTCAAGTCTGGATTGTAGGCTAACCCAATTGGTTCTAATTCGATAATTTCGTGTCTAAGGTAAGTCTGATAGATACGATCGACTGATTTTTAATTAGAAGCTACAAAATTTGAATATATTCTTGTTGAGTTAATGGCATATCCCTTCCATCGATCTTACTTACCTGGCCATTTGTATCAACCTAGTTCTGATTTGAGGTGGCTAACAATTCGAGCCAACCCATGCCACTAGGTTAGTTATAATTATTATGACTAAGTCAAGTCAAGTTTAAAGAGATCTAAATTAAATCTTCCTAAGAAATATTAAGTCTAAGGTCTTCCACCGTTGTAGATGTACGGGCCTTTCTATTAGGTTGATTGTTCTTGACTGGATACAGTAGTTCAGTTGCACCAAAAAGATACAACCATGTCTATTAGGCATTAGATGCTATGATTTGGAGGATGGATTGGGCTCAATATTCTAGATATGGTGAGGGACCTAATTAGGAATCCAATTCATGCAAATGGTAGATCTAACTTAACTAAGGAGTGGACAAATATTTCAAACATGATGAGATTCATGAATTAGAGACCAGGTTTGAGTGCACCATGATTAGAGAATCATTGAACAAGAGTTGTCCACTCATTGATTGACTCATTACCAATAAATGTTTGGTGAGATGATGAGCCAATCGGTGGGACTGCACCACCCATAAGAAATCAATAATCGTAGAGATTTTTGCAACTCTACTAAGAAAGTGTAGGGATCCGAGTAAATAGTGAGAGCCTAATTTATTTAAAAATAAAACTCCTAAGTAAATTGATCAAGTCTAATTACAAAATCTAACTAGAAACTTTGACTCTCTATAGGAAGATGTCTGCGTCCAACCCACTACCCATATCCTGAACACCCATGGACTGATCAGACTCAACTACAAGGATTGGCTCCGAACCTTCAAAATTATTTTAAATTTCAAAAAGTTGAGTCATGTGTTGAAATAGGATCCTTCACCTTACCAGCCCATCCATCCGTTGATCGGAGAGCATCTCTTGAGAAGTGGATGGATGAAGATAACAAAGCTAGATATTACATATTGGGCTTGATGTCTGATGAGCTCCACACCAACATGAAGACATTAAGACTAGCCACCAAATATTGGCTCACCTGCAAGAGTAGTTTGGTGAACAGAGTCGTGCAGGCAAATATCAAGTCACTAAGAGATTGTTTAAGGCTTAGATGCATGATGGGCAGTAGGTCCAAGATTATTGTCTGATGATGATCAAAAACATGGAAGAGCTTGAGAAGCTTAGTGTCAAGTTAGATCAGGATCTGCAGATTGATATAATTCTATAGTCCTTGAATGATGCGTATGGATAGTTTATCATGAACTATCATATGCATAAACTTTAGAATACCTTGGCTAAACTCATGAACATGCTGGTTACTGTTGAGCTTTCTATAAAAGGTTCTAAATGCTCAGTACTTGCTGTAGAGCAGATTTCTTCCAAGAGAAAATCTTTTGGAAAGAAGATGAAGTCTGTGAAGAAGCAGAAAGTTGATGGTGGGAAAAAGAAAAAGGCAGAGCCATAGAAGAAAGCCATCGATAAAAGAAAATATTTTTATTATAATATAAATAGCCATTGAAAGTGGAATTGCCCTTTGTACCTGGCCAGCCTGAAGAATAAGAAGGAGGAAGGTCCTTCTAGAGGTACGCTCGTTATAGAATCTAATCTTATGATTTCTTCTGCATCCAGTTGGGTGCTGAACTCTAGTTCTAGTGCTCACTTGTGCACTTCTGTGCAAGGTCTTGAGGATAGTAGGAGGCTGAGGGATGGTGAGATGATCCTACACATTAGGAATAGAGCAAGAGTTGATGCAGTGGCTGTGGGAACCTAACCTCTGCAATTATCATTAGAATTAGATTTAGTTCTTAGAAACTATTTTTATGTGCCTGCAGCAAGTAAAAATTTGATTTCTATTTCATGTTTAGCATAAGATGGCTATGTAATTAATTTTCTTATGTACCATTATAATATTCTTTATGATAGAAATAAAATTGTAAGTGGTTTCCTTATAAATGATCTCTACCAGTTATATATTGATATTTCTATTTCTAATATCGAGCAGAATATGAACGTCATAGGATCAAAGCAATTTAGGGATAGTCTAAATGATAGGTATCTATGGCATCTTAGGCTAGGTCACACAGCCAAAGATAGGGTTAACAAATTAAAAAAGCCTGGGCTATTGAGTACATTAACTTTCGAGTCATATCCGATTTGTGAATCATACCTTCATGATAAAATGACCAAGCTTCCTTTTGTAGGACATGAAAAAAAGGCCATAGACCTGCTTGTCCTAGTACATACTGATGTATGTGGCCCATTTGATGTGCCAGCCAAGCACAATTATGTCTACTTCATCATCTTTACCAATGATTTATCCCGATATGGGTTTGTGTATTTGATGCGACAAAAGTCTGAACCTTTTGAAAAGTTCAAAAAATTCAGACATGAAGTAGAAAAGCAAACAGAAAAATCCATTAAGATTCTTCGATTAGATCAAGGAGGCAAATACCTTAGCCAAAAATTTCTAGACTATCTTAAAGACAATGGCATAGTCTCTCAATGGACTACACCTAGAATGCCTCAACTCAATGGGGTTTCAAAATGGAGAAACTCGACCTTATTATATATGGTCCAATCCATGATAAGCTTCATGGACCTTTCTAAGTTTCTTTGAGGACATAGTCTAATTATCGCTATATATTTACTGAATAGGATTTTCTCTAAGACTGTTCCTACCATACTGTATGAGATATGGCATCGTAAGAAACCAAATCTGAGTCATCTCAGAATTTAGGACTGCCTGGCCCATATCAAGAGACAACAGGTGGACAAATTAGAGTGTAGGTTCATTAGAGCTTAATTTATTAGATATCCTAAAGAGTCATTAGAATATTATTTTTATCTCCCAAAAGATCATAATCTGATTGTGAGTCAACATGCCATCTTTTTTGAAAAATAGTTTATTCAAGTTGGTGACATCAGAAGGTAGATTAAACTTAAGGAGAAATTCTTTGATGAGAAATGAGCTAAGGAACCTATAGAACCCAATCAGATTGAGCCAACCCAGACACTACCTCCTCCACCTCACAGATCAAGTAGAATTTCTCGTCCTCCTAAAAGATACTTAGGTGCTATATTAGAAGACGTAGAAAAAATATTTCTTATAGAAAATGAGTTTCATGTTGATAATCCCAAAATCTATGATTTGGCGATATCAGATATCGACTCCGAGAAATGGTTTGAGGTAATGAGGTCAGAGATTGACTCAATACGTTCGAACCAAGTCTAGATATTGGTATATCCTCCTAAAGGTATAGTACCTATTGGATGTAAATGAATCTTCAAGAGAAAGATAGTTGCCCATGGGAATGTAGAGACATTCAAAGTAAGGCACGTAGCAAAAGGATATAGTCAGTGCAAAGGCATTGACTATCAGGATACTTTTCGCTCGTAGTCATGCTCCAATCCATCTGCACATTGCTTGCTGTTGCAGCCTATTTTGATTACAAAATATGGTATATGGACATGAAAATGGTATTCTTAAATGGATATCTTGAGGAAGATCTCTATATGAAACAACCACTAGGTTTCACATCCAGTGATAATGATTACAAGATATGCAAGCTGTAAAGATCCATATATGGACTTAAGCAAACATTTCGGAGCTGGAATGCTTGTTTTAATGATGTAATCAAATTATTTAGATTCATCAAGAATGAGAAGGAGCCCTATATTTTCAAAAAAATTAGTGGGAGCATTGTTATCTTCCTCGTACTGTATGTGGATGACATCCTCCTAATTAAGAATGATATTCCTATATTGACTATAGTCAAAATATGGTTGTCTAAGAAGTTCTCTATTAAAGATCTAAGAGAGGCATCCTTTATTTTGAAAATTAAGATCTATAGGGATAGACTGAATAGGATGCTTGGTCTCTCACAAAAAATGTACATAGAGGAGCTGCTAAAGAGGTTCAGCATGAAAAATTCCAAGAGGAATTTACTACCCTTGAGACATGGCATTCATCTCTCTAAGAAAATGTGTCCTAGCACACCTAGAAGATTAAATGCATGAGCAAGATCCCTTATGCTTCGGCAATAGGGAGTCTCATGTATGCCATGCTATGTACACGAGCTGATATTGCCCATGCTGTGAGTGTCACGAGTAGGTATCAGTCAAATCTAGATGAAGAGTACTAGACTTCTGTGAAATGTATCCTTAAGTACTTGAGAAGGACTAAGGATATGTTTCTAATTTTTGATAATGAAGAATTCTAGGTTCAGAGGTATACAGACTTGAGTTTTATGTCTGACATAGATGATTGAAAGTTGACATCTAAAAGTTTATTTATTCATAATAGTGGAGTCATTAGTTGAAAGAGTTTCAAGCAGACGGTGATAGCAGACTCCACCATTAAAGTAGAGTATATCACTGCATCGAAGGCTGCAAAGGTGGGATTCTAGTACAAAAAGTTTATCGTAGAGTTTGGAGTGATGCCATCAGATGTCGTTCCTCTGTACTGCGATAATAATGGCACCATAGTCCTAGCTAAGGAGCCGAGGTCTCATAACAAATTCAAGCACATCGAGAAACAATACCATCTCATCCACGGTTACCTCGAGATGGGATACGTCGAGGTCAAGAGAGTCAACACTGCAGACAATGCGATTGATTCATTGACAAAGCTATTGAAAAGCAGAAGATCGAAGCCCACCTTGAGAAGATGGGACTTAGATTTGTAGCCAATTGGCTTTAGGTCAAGTGGGAGTTTGTTAGATGTGTGTCGTAGAAGCTATGTTGGCTAAACACTTGTAATACACTTCTAAAAGCAATTGTGTAATTTTGACTATAAATTAATAAAAGGATTATTTTCTATTATAGTGTGTATTTAAAGTATCTATAATACATCCTTTGAGTTAATGAAAATGATAATTCATATTTTCAAGAGTTGAAAATTTAAGACATGAATTTTCATAATTAACTTATAAACTACTCTCGATCATAGGATCATTAATAGGATGGTGATCGATCTAGAAAGTTTGTATATGATCGCTTTCTTAGGATAGATGTGTCTTGAGTCTATGGTGTCGAGACATCAGAGTGAGAGTATAGGTACTCGTTAGAGAATGAGGACACCGAGCATGGCCATCTTGAGCAGACATAAGAAAGTCTATCTTCTAGTCGATGACTGACTTGATACTGCAGTAGTGTATCTGATTCTTTGATTTGAGGTGCATCATCAGTTCACCTTGAGGGTGTCATAGTTTGACTATACCCTAACTCAGTCTCCTAGCTATTTGAAATCCTGAGGTGTATGTTGGCCATAGTATGTTCATTATAGGAATTGGACTGCACCAATAGAAGATCTATCTACCTCGGTAGATGAGGAGTATCCCTATGATAATCATGAGATTGAGTCCTTAAGCCTATGGCCATGGTAGAGTGTAGATGATAGAAAGAGTTTCTATTAGATTTTCACCTTGGACTCAAATCGAATGATTAATTCATATGATGGATATTGGGTTTGATGAGTTCACCTTAACCATAATCCTATCGGAGCTCAAGATAGAAGAACCCAATCACATAAGTAGCTGTATCGAAAGGTTCACTTTTAGTTTTGATGGATTGCCACCATATACTACTAGGTATCACTAGTGGATTTTGGGAGCAATTAGAATGATTTAGATGATCGATCATTCTAATTGTATGAATCAGAAAAGTTCTGATCCATCAAAAGGTATTTTGATGATGTCGATGATAGAGATTGCGACATATCTTATTACCATATGGAATTGAACCTAACTAGATCACACAAACAAGGATTTGAGACTAGATGTCATCAATTGGACTTACCCAGTTCAATTGATTTCGATTAGATCCAATTAGATTCAAGAAAATTGTGCTAGCACATGATTGAGCCTAACATTCTTCTTTTGTAATCATTTTGATTCATCTTGGCTATGCTAAATTTGTTTGGGCTCACTCAGAAACCTCATCTTAGTCTGACTGGAGCTTGTTTAGATCAGAAAAAGATTATCTTAATACATTAGATGGATTTAAGACAACACTTGCCAATTCCTATCACCGACTAATTCCTATTTTTGGATATAGATCAACAGTTGACCCTGGATACTTGGACATAGGGCCATGTGTCATATGCCAATAGGAGAGCACCTTGGACTCTTGTCCCCTTGCTAAAAGAGGAAAGAGAGAGGATGCATGCCACCCTCGATGTGCACCCCATATGGTTATGGGATGGAGTCCCATACAGATGGAACTCTAGGATTTCTTGATGGGTTTAAATACCTAGGTGCAAAGAGTTTTGTTTTATCTAGTCTTGGTGCCACTGATGTGAAATTTTGAGGGATTATCATCTAACTAGATTAGATGGCATTGTCCCATCAATCAGATTTAGATCTGATTGAATGAAGACCTCTAATTGGCGCAGTAGGATCTATTTAAACCCTATCTATGCCTAGGATTAAGAAGTTTTACACAAGTTCCATACCCCAAGACTAACTTTCTCTCTCTTCCATGTCCCATCTAGTCCTCTCTCTCCTGTCTTCATGCCTAAGGAGTTGGGCATGGGTTCAAGTGTCATCCAAGGAAGAAAGGCACCCAGATCAGGAAGAAGGCAGCACTGCTAAAAGAGACGACTGCTGCTTCTTCAAAAGAAGTTTTGAAGAACTTCAATATCAGATCCAGATCTAATTTTTGAAGAGTTCATTTAGAAGGAAAAAATCTCTAGATCCTGTCTGAATGGACACCGGTAGAGGCCAGGCACATGAGTGGCTCCTTACAGAACCTCAGAAATAATCAGGATCATCACAGGATAATCTAATTAGCCAAAATAAGATATGAAATTAAATTAAATTTTATTTTATTTTTAATTTTAATATCAGATCTTTAGGATTAGATCTAAAATATCTCAGATCCGATTAAGATCATAAGAAAAATATTTAAAATATTTCTTTAGATCCAATCAGATATGAATGATCCTGTACCAAAAAAATAGAGTTTTTCCTTCACTAGAATCCAAAGATTGCACACGAGCCCAACTTTGGTTGGCCAGCCCATGTGCATCTATGGGTAGGTTCATTAACCAATTATTTCTCCAATTAATTTTTATTAATTTAATTTTATCCCAGAAACTTATTCAGTAGGCTTTGGCCTCCACTATAAGGATCCAATTAGGTCCAACCATTAACATGACTATACTTGGTGCATCTAACCAATGAATGATTAGGCCCAACTTTGGTTGGCCAACCTAACCACCATTAGAGAGACGCTTTCAAGTTATCATATTATGAATGATAATTCCATTAGTCAATAAGCACCAGGCCTTTGGGCCTCCAATGATTATTGAGTTAACAGACCCATTATCATCTAACTTAATGAGAGGCTATGACTCTGTTATCTCTATAACTTTATCATTTTAGGGATCTAATAATTTTAGATAATTTAAATTATTAGTGATTTAAGGATAGAAAGAATATGGATCAATTTTCTCTTACTGACTTCACCAAGTCAAATCCTCCCACTGACTTCTCAAGTCATCGACAAGGACTTGGATCAATTTCAGCCCATGGGCACCTAGATCAGTCTCACTGAATAAAATTAATCTCATTGATTTTCTATGTGACATGGGTTAGCATGAATCAATGAGCAACCTAATCAAAATCTGATTAACCACATCACTACCATAAAAATGGTCTATTGCAGCACATACTATGGCAGTGATTTTCATTAACCGCTGCTATAGATCAGACCTATGAAAGCAATTTTTGTAACCGTTGCTATAGGTCCGACATATAGTAGTGGTTAACGAAAACTGCTGTCATAGCTCGGACCTATAGCAGCGGTTACAAAAAATCACTATCATAGGTCAATCTATAGTAGTGGTTCATTGTAACCTCTGCTATAGGTCAGACCTATATTAGTGGTTAGTGAAACCACGGTCATAAGTTGGACCTATAGTAGTGGTTAGTAGGAACCGCTGCTATAAGCTTATTTATGGCAGCGATTAATTGAAACTGCTGCCATATATATTTTTTTTCAATATTATATAATTTTAAAATTTAATACTCATCTTTATCGTTCATTATATAAATAATTGTCATTAGAGTTTTGTCACAAAAGGTCGCCTCAATCCGATGGCCCTAGCTTCATTGATCAGAAAAATTTAATTTCAACGACCACGAACGATGATGCGATGATCTAATAGATGGAGCTCTTCGATGGATCTAAAAACCTATAATAATGATCTCGGTGATGTTTATAGCATACTATCAAAGTTTTACTTCAATCGAATATCGTTATCTTAGTCAATTTACAAAGGTTAGTTTCGATTGTTAAATGATAAACGAGTGATCAAAGGACCAAACTGTGTTTGATTATGAGATAATTTTTTTATAAATGATCTTGGCTACTATTTTAATTATTTTTTATGATGGTGATTATAAAATTTAACTCATGAGATGAAGAATGATCTAAAACTATACGTCTCCTGATAGCCATTCTGAAACTTCACCGGTTGTTATGCTCGTGCTTTTACAATATCTACTTAATATGAATAGTTTATACAAAAATAATTTAAATTTTACTATCATCGTTATATAAAATATTTAAAATTATAATAAAGATCATTTAACTAAAAGATTATCTCATAATCGAATGTCGTTTAACCTTTGATCGCTTGTTTCTAATTTAACGGCCAAAATTATTTGGTACTAAACAGACCATGATAATGATATCCGATTGAAGTGAAACTTTGATAATATGCTACAAACATCATCAAGATCATCGTTATAGATTTTGGGATCCATCAGAGGTCTCCATCTTTTAGATCATCGTATTATCGTTCATGATCGTCGAAATCACATTTTTCTAATCGATGAACTTTGGGCCATCAGATCAAGGCGACCTTTTGCAATAACACTCTAATGATAATTATTTAGATAATGAATGATGAAGATGGAGATTAAATTTTAAAATTATATAATATTTATAAAAAAAAATTATTTCTAACCTACGACAGCGGTTATTAAAGACCACTGCTATAGATCTACAGTAGCAATTATAGAACCATTGCCGTAGATCTTTGGTGGCGATTTTGGGTAATCGTTGCCATAGATCTATGGCAGCAGTTCGATAACCGCTGTCGTAGGTTAAGTTAAAAATTTCGAAATTCTTTTTGCTTTCCTCCCGTACGTTCTCGATCTCTCTCTCTATCTGTCCCCTTCCTTTCTATCATCGGTGAGGCTTCTTCCCCCCTGGTCGGTGCCGCCCCTCCTTCCCCCTCCCCCTCCACCCACCATCCTCGGTCTCCCCTCCCTGCCACCACCACCCCCCCCCCCGCCCCCCTCCTTCCCTCATCCTCGGCCGCTCCTTCCCGGCACCCGCCACCCCCACTCGGCCCCCCACCCTCCACTCGGCTGCCCCTCATTCCCCCATCCCCAGCCACCCCTCCCCACCACCTTGCCACCCCCTAGCCCCCCTCTCTGGCCGCCCCTCCCCGCCACCCCCCACCCAGCTCCCCCACCCTCCCCCGGGCTGCCCCTCCTTCCCCACATCCCTGGCCACTCCTTCCTGCCACTGGCTACCCCCCACCAGCCCCCCACCCCCTACCCTCCCCCGGCCGCCCCTCCTTCCCCCGATCCCTGGCCACTCCTCCCTGCCACCCGCTACCCCCCCCCACCCGGCCCCAAACCCTCACCATCCCCCCGACCGCCCCTCCTCCCCCCATCCCCGAACCGTCCCTCCCAACCACCCTACCACCCCCACCCCCCAACTCTCCATCCTCGGCCCCCATCCCTTCCAACCCCCACTCAGCCCCCCACCCACCACACTCTCCTTCCCAATCGTCGACCTCCCCATCACTATGCCTCCTGAGCCTCCTCGTCACTATGCCCCCTCCCTTGGCCCCCCATCCGAAGCCGCCCCTACTCTCTCTCTCTCTCTCTCTCTTCTTTCCTCTTTCTCTCTTTTTTTCTATCTCACTATCTTGCTTTTATTTCATAGATTACCTCTAGTACCGTCATCCTCTTCTAGCATCATTACCGACGACCCTTAGAGCTTTCGGTGCGATCCGCTCTCTATAGCCGCATGTATATATATATATATATTTTAATTTTATAGTATTATTTATTAATCATGTATAACAATAATAATTTATAGAATATTTATTATAAATATTTATTATAAATATTATAATTATCTGCATGCCATAGTTTTTGGACCGTGCCATGGGGGTAGCCTTGGGCTTTACCATGTCGACTGCTGTGGACTAGATCTATTAATAGATTGGGTTTGAAATAAAACTTAAATATTCAGATCCGGATCCAATTTTAATTACTGGTACCGAATCCAAATTTAAATACTCGATGGGTCTGTACTTGAAGTACCAAATCCGAATCCTAATGGATCCGAGAAGGCCAGACTCGATTTCGAGATCCAAAACTAAGAAACGAAAAGACTAAGAGGGAGACTGATAGATTTAGAGAGGGAGGGTCGGTTGCTCGCCGACCATTGGCAAGGGAGACTAAGAGTGGGAGGGAGGGAGGGAGGGGGTCCGACCTCGCCACCGTCGTTGGCGAGGGTGATCGAAAGAGGGAGAGAGGAAGGGGGGATCCAGCCTCACCGCCATCATTGGGAGGGAGGTGGTCTAGCCTCGTCGGCGAGGGAGATCAAGAGAGGGAGAGTGGGAGATCAAGAGAGCAAGAGTGGGAGGGAGGGGGTCTGGTGTCATCGACATCACTGGGAGGGATGGGCTCCGGCCTTATCGATGAGGGAGATCAAGAGAGTGAGAGAAGGAGGGATGGGGTCTAACCTCGCCAGTAAAAGGAGATCGAGAGAGGGAGAGAGGGAAGATCGAGAGATGAAAAAAGCTGGAAGGGAGGGGTTCGGCCTCGCCATCGTCGCCAACGAGAGAGATCGAGAGAGGGAGAGAGGGAGTGAACGAGGGGATGGCACACAGTCGAGCCAACTCGGATACGCTATCGAGCCGACTGGAGGAGGACCCGAGCCAGATGTCTCAGGCACGGAGCTGGCTATCTCAAGCATGGAGCTGGCTCTGCTTCTGACTGAATAGAATTTAATATATCTCTCTAAGGTTCCAACTTTATGCCCTAAGGTGCCACCATCATCTACTTTGTTCTTCTTTCAGATTTCTGGATTAACACCAAGATTCGTGCAAGAGATTAAATCTACGACTGTTGCTCATCCTTAATTATTTATGAATGTAATTCATGTTGTAGAATTTATTATATAACATTTTCTAGATGTTTATCACTTGTTGCTTTTGTTTATTGCATTGGATAACAATAGATCCATCAATTGATTAGTGTACATATTTGAGACTATTTATTGATGCTATACTAATATTATTATTCAACATATTATGTTGATTAATGTTCATTAATGTTGTAGTTCATGATGGCCTGGATACCTATGGGCTCCATGATCATCTATCTCAGATCTTGGGGTCTGAGCACTCTAGGAGGATCCGATGTAGGCCTAGACACACGCTGATGAGCTACTAGTCTAAGGCAAGCATCTCATCATAGACATCTAGTTTTGTCAGTCGGAAGAAGCTTGAGGAGGCATTGACATGGTCAGATCATGCTGCGACGCGGGCAGATCGGGCTGAGGAGCCTGCATCTCATCTAAAGGGCATCATGAGGGACATGATGTTGATGCTCAGTGCATATTTTGGAGTCACGGCTTTCGAGTTTATGTTGTCCCGCATTTCAGCTCCAGCTCTAGCTCCAACTCCAGCTCTAGCTTCGTCTCCGACTCCAAGTCTAGCACCGACTCTGACTCCTACTCTCGATGATGACGATGGTGATGTAGATTTAGGAAACTTTTGATGTATTTTTTTTTAAAAAAAATATTATAATAAATTTTATTCGATAATAAAATTTTAGCATTTTAGAATAATTTTTATGTTTATTATTTTTTTATGTTATATATCTATATTTATCAGGTAAAATATATATAAAAAAATAAAAATTTTAATTTTTTTAGTTATTCAAGATCTACAGTAGTGGTTTTATAACCGCTGCCATGTCCGTGCCAATCGCTACCATAAGTCTCTGGTGCAAATGCTGTCAACCGATGCATTAGACCTATGTCAACGATTAAGAAACTGCTGCTATAGGTCGATCTATTACAGTGATTTATAAACCACTATAATAGGTTATTTATGGCAGCGGTTCGAACAACCGCTAGCATAGAGCTACGACGATGGCTGTAGTAGCAGCGATTAAAGAACCACTGCCATAGCCTATGGCAGTGGTTTTTTTATCTATGGCAGTGGTTATGAGCCGCTGTCATAGCCCTTTTTTGTAATAGTGCATTGGCTAGGTAAGTAAGATCGATAGAAGATTTTGCCGAGGCTTGCCTTAGATACCGTCAGAAATGGCAAGATAAGTAGGCTGCTAATTAAAAACCATCAATCTAGGATGCCAAACTTTCCTTAGATACCAATCGATTTATCAATTTTGATTTGGTCTAACTGAAGACTCAGGCTTGACCACTGAGCCATGATTAGTATCCATTTATTAGATGTATGGACTTTGATCAACTACAACTATTGAAATAATCTATAAAAATGATCTAATCCTAATTAACTATTAATTAAGTTTGATCAATTTCTTAACTAAGTCTATATTTAATCTAACCCTAGGTCTAACCCTGTTAAGGATCTGATCAAAGCTAACCCATTATTCTTTAACCCATGTTTTATGAAATTATCTTAGGATCTTCAAATCATAAACCTAGATCCTAAATAATCACTTAATTCTTAGTTAAGTTCAAGCTTATGAGTTTTGGTTTATGGAACCTCAGAACTAATTTCTAACTTAATCATTTGAAACATTTTCAAATTGGTAAACAATTACATTGAATCACATTTAATATATATATGGTTTTAGATCTGATTAGTTTTAATGTTTCGATCATGTTCTAAGGTTTTGAATCTAAGATTTTCCAAAAAGTAAGTTCATAATTTATATTCTATAATATAAATATATTCTAGATTCAAAACAAAATCATATATCAACATATGCAATAAGAGGATCTAGATCTAAACATAAAATACATCATATGGATCAGATCATGAAATATTTAAAATTAAATTTAAAATTCAAAAATAAATCATAAATCACTTTAGATCTCATCTAACATATTTAAGATTTAGACTATTTGGGTCAGGACATATTAGGACAATCTTTCCACTGTAATGGGTAAACCATACACAAGACAACTTTATAGTAGTATGTGCAATCCGATATTATGTAGATTTAATCTAAATAATCTAAAATAGATCTAACATCAACTTAGTTTTATATTTAAAATCAAAAAATTGAATCATAATTTTTTTAGATCTAATTTAAATAGTTCATGATTCACATTTAGATCAGCACATACTAGGACTACCTTTCCATTGTAAGAGGTTATCCTTATAATAGAACAACCTTATGGTAGTATGTGCAATCTTTAATTAATTTTAATTTTTAAATTTTTAAATTTATCCTCAAGCATATATGAATATGTTATGAAAGAACATAGGTGCTCTAATACCACTGATGGAAAATATGCAGGGTTTCATGTATAAATTTCAAAATAATTTTTAAATATAATGCAACGAAACATGTAGATTAAACTATTTAATCTATAATTGCATGTAATCAAATTACTCAATCCTACAACTAGGACCTATAATATATCATAATGCATCCTAAATTTGAAAATAAAAATGTTTGGTATTGATCAAATCAATATCCTAGATCTAGAATAATTCTAGATTAGAAATCTAGATCACATTTAGATGAGAGGAGAGATCATATCTCTAACCTTGCATGGGTTGAGAACTCCATGGTTGATTTTTGTTACCTTCTTGGAGTTGCACACATGTCTAATCTGTACAGAAGATCGACACGAGACTACAACAAAATTGGAGGTTCGTCAAACGAAGATCCACTCAAAGTGCTAGCTTCTTGCGGATCCCTCCAGATGGTTAATCAAATTTATTCTTTGAATCTCTTGGACATTCCAAGAGATGAAGAAAAAGTGGAGGATTTGGAGAGAAATCTAACCTTTGGATCTCCATAAATCTGAAATAAAATACATTAGAAAAGACTCCTAAGAGAAGATAAATCTTGTCTTTCAAGACATCAACGACTGATGTCCTGAAAATATTCTTATGCTAGGATAAAGGAAAGACCTTCTCCCCTATATTTTTTTATTATTTTTAGATCTCACACACTCTAATTTTTTTCATAGAAAAATCATACAAAAATATAGAGAAGATGGATTCTCAAAGAAACCCTAAGAGAAGACCATCTTCTCTTTTCCTTCTCTCATTAGGACATGATCAGATCATGTCCAAAATTGATCTTCATGCTCCAACATCTTGTAGCATAGATCCCGATGCCCTCATCCTCTCTCTCTCTTAAATTTTTATTATATAAAATTCATACAAAATAAATAAGAAAAACATACTTAAAAAAATAAAGAGAAGATAATCTTCTCTTACCTTTGTCCCTTCAAGACATCGATATTTGATATCTTGATGAAGATCTTTTCTTCGAGAAACTTGGTGTCCCAAATCTCCACGTCTTCTCATCCTTTTCTTCTAACTTTTTTATGTTTTTTTGTAATTTTACACATCCTAAACCTGATAGGAGGCATCCTCCCATTTATATATGGAAGACTAGGTCAAAACCTAGTCTTAAAAGGAGACCAAGGAGAACTTTTAGGAGGCATCCAAGAGTTGGATGCCTTCCTCCTTATTTTTTGAGTGTGAAGAATAGAAAACCATATGTAAAACCAAAGGAATTAAGTGTGCAAAAGAAAAGAAGGCATGGAGAAAAAATTCCATAAAGAAAGTGAAGGAAAAGACCTATTTTTCGGATCAGGTTCGTTCAGATCTGATTGGATCAGGAGGGATATTTCAAAAATTTTTTCTCTAAGATCCTAATCAGATCTGAGACTCCTCCAATCTAAACTTATTAATCTGATAATAAAATAAAAATAAAAATTAAGTCTAATTTAATTATACCTTTATTTTGGGTAATCCAATTATCCTATGATGATCCCGATGTTTGCCTGAGGTTCTGGATGTAGCAACGCAAGTGCCTGGCATCTACCAATATCCACTCAAGCAAGATCTGAAGATCTTCTCCTTCTCAATCAATTCTCCAAAAATCAAATCTAGATCTGATCTTGAAGGTCTTCAAAATTGCTTTCGAAGAACAGTCATTGCCTCTTGCAGTAGTGCTGCCTTCTTCCTTTTCTGGCGCCTTTCACTTGCTTGGATCGCACCTTGTTCGTGCCCAAAAGCCCTTGGACATGGAGAGAAGAGAGAGGACCAGAGGGTGGCATAAAGAAGGAGGAAGAGGGGCTATGTGGCATGGGCTAAAGGTAGAAGAATTGAATTCTAGGCACAGACAGGGTTTACATAGACCCTGCTGTGCCATGCAGTGCCACATCATCTTGGCCAATCATAGCCCTTTATGCAATCAGATGTAAATCTGATTGATGGGATGACATCATCTGATCCAATTAGATGAGAGACCCTCAAAACTCTCCTTAGGTTGTGCCAAGACTAGGTCAAACAAGACTTCTTGGCACCACACAGTTTAATCCCCTGAAGCAAACTAAAGTCCCATCTATATGGGACTCCATCTTTTATCCTCATGGGATGCATGCCTCCCTAGCCGTGCGCCCCCTTCTTATCTACTTTATAGTAGGAGGATAAGTCCCCAGATACTCTTCTATGGGTGCAAGACACATTGGCAGATGTCTAAGTGTCTAGGGTCAATATTTGACCAATGTCCGAAGACAAGATTTAGCAGGTAAAGAAAAATGACAAGTGTTGTCTCAAATTTATCTCATAAATTAAGATAACCCTTTTCTAACCTGGACAAGCTTCAGTCAGATCAAGTAAAGATTTTTGAGTGAGCCCAAATATTTTTGGCTCAGTCAAGATAAGCTTTAATGATTGTTAAAGGAGAACATTAGGCTCAATCGTGTGCTAGCATGATTTTCTTGAACCTAATAGAATCTTATTCAAATCAATTGAACATGATTAATCCAATTGATGATTTCCAGATCCAAACCATTATTTGTATGATCCTATTAGGTTCAGTTTCATATGGTAATGGGATATGTCATGATCTCTATCATCGACATCACCGAAATACCTTCAGATGGATCAGAACTTTTCTGATTCAGACAACTAGTATGATCGATCATCCAAATCATTGTAATTGCTCCCAAAATCCACCAGTGACACCAGCAGCATATGGTGGCAATCCATCAAAACTAAAAGCAAACCTCTCGATGCAGTTACTTGTATGATTATGTTTCTCTATCTTGAGCCTCGACCAGATAAGGGTTTAGGTGATCTCGTCAAACTCTTATTTTCATCAGATGAATTAATCATTTGACTCAAGTCCAATATGAAAACCCTAATAGAAACTCTTTCTATTATTTCACTCTAGCATGGCCATGGCCTTATGGACTTGATTCTCACGATCATCATAGGGCAGCTCCTCATCTACCGAGGTAGATAGATCCCCTATTAGTGCAATCCAATTCCTACAACAAACATGCTATAGCCAACATACACCTCAGGGTTCTGAATGGTTAGGAGATCGAGTTATGGTGTAGTCAAATTATAACATCCTCAAGGTGAACTGTCGATGCACCTTAGATCAATGAACCAGACACACCACTGCAGCTTCGAGCCAGTCATCGATGTGAAGGTAGACTTCCTCACGACTACTCGAGGTGGTCACGCTTAGTGCCCTCATTCCCTAACGAGTACCTATGCTCTCACTCCGGTGTCTCTACACCATAGACTCAAGACTCATCTATCCAAAAGAAGTGATCATAAACCAACTTTTCAGATCAATCACCATCTTCATGATGATCCTATGATCGGGAGCATTTTATGAGTTAATAATGAAAATTCATGTCTTAAATTTTCAACTCCTAAAAATATGAACTATCATTACCATTAAATCAAGGAATGTATCACAGACACTTTCAAATATACACTATGATAGAAAATAACCCATTTTATTATTTATAGTTAAAATTATAATTTTATCCTTAGAAGTGTATTATAAGTGTCAGCCAATCTGGCTTCTAGGGCACACATATCTAACAAACTCCCACTTAATCTAAAGTCAATTGTCTATAAATCTATGTCCCATCTTCTCAAAGTGGGCTTCGATCTTCTACTGGCCCAATGACTTTGCAAGTTGCTCTACCACATTGTCTATGGAGTCGACTCTCTTGACCTCAACGTAATCTTTCTCAAGGTAATCGCGCATGAGGTGGTATCGCCACTCGATATGCTTGAATTTTTGGTGAGAACTCGGCTCCTTAGCAATGGCTATGGCACCATTATTATCGCAGTATAGAGGAATGGCATCCAATGGCATCACTCCGATCTTTGTGATGAACTTCTTATACTAGAATGCCTCCTTCATAGCTTCTGATGCAACGATGTACTCTGCTTTCATGGTGGAATTTGCTATCACTGCCTGCTTGGAACTCTTCCAACTGATAGCACCACCATTATGCACAAACAGACTTTCAGATGTCAACTTTCGATCATCTATATCGGACATAAAATCCGAGTCTGTATACCCCTAGACTTAGAGTTCTCCAATACCAAAAACCAACATCATATCCTTAGTTCTTCTCAAGTACCTAAGGATATATTTCATAGAAGTCCAGTGTTCTTCATCTGGATTCGACTGATATCTGCTCATGACACTCACAGCATGGGCTATATCAGGTCGTGTACATAACATGGCATACATGAGGCTTCCTATTGCTGAAGCATAAGGGATCAGCTCATGCATTCAATCTCCTCAGGTGTGTTACGACATATTTTCTTAGAGAGATGAATGCCATGTCTGAAGGGTACAAATCCCCTCTTGGAGTTTTTCATGCTAAACCTCTTTAGCACTTCCTCTATGTTCATCTTCAATGAAAGACCTAGCATCCTATTTGGTCTATCTCTACAGACCATAATTCTTAGTATAAAGGATGCTTCTCCTAGGTCTTTCATGGAGAATTCTTTAGATAACCATATTTTAACTATGGTCAACATGAAAATATCATTCCCAATGAGGATATCATCTACATACAGTACAAAAAAGATAATAGCACTACCACTGATCTTTTTGAAAATACATGGTTCCTCCCCATTCTTGATGAAACCAAAAAAATTGATCACTTCATTAATATGAGTATTCCAACTTTGAGATGCTTGCTTAAGTCCATATATGGACCTTTCTAGCTTACATACTTTGTGATCAACATCACTGGATGTAAAATCTAGTGGTTATTTCATATAGATATTTTCCTCAAGGTATCTATTTAAGAATGCTATTTTCATATCCATTTGCCATATTTCATAATCAAAATAGGCTGCAATAGGAAGTAATGTGCAGATGGATTTTAGCATGGCTACTGGCGAAAAGGTATCACGATAGTCAATTCTTTCATGCTGACTATACCCTTTTGCCACTAATCTAGCTTTGAATGTCTCTACATTTCCATATGCACCAATCTTTCTCTTGTAGATTCATTTACACCCAATAGGTATTATACCTTCTGATGGATCTACCAAGGTCCAGACTTGGTTTGAGTGCATTGAGTTAATTTCTAACTTCATTACCTCTAGCCATTTCTTGGAGTTGATATCCGATATCACCATGTCATAGATTTTGGGATCATCACCATGAACCCCATTACCTATGAGGAACATTTCGTCTACTTTCTTTGAAATAGTACCTAAGTACCTCTTAGGGGGATGAAAAATCCTTTTCGATCTATAAGGTGGAGGAGGTAGTCATTGTATTGGCTCAACCTAATTTGGTTTCATAGGATCCTTAGCTCATTGCTCTAGCTAGATTTTTCCTCTAGCTGGATCTACTTTGCAATGCCACCATCTTAAATAAACTATCTTTTAAGAAAGTTGGCATGCCGACTCACAATCACATTGTAGTCTTCTAGAATATAGAAATAATATCCTAATGACTCTTTAGGATATCCTATGAATCAAGCTCTAAAGGACCTATTGTCTAACTTGTCTGCTTATTATCTTTTGATATGACCCGGACAACCCCAAATTCTGAGATGACTCTGACTTGGTTTCTTGCCATGCCATATCTCAAACGATGTGCTAGGAACGGTTTTAGAGGAAATCCTATTTAGTAAATATATAGTAGTTAACAGACTATGTCCCTATAGAAAATTAGGGACGTCTGTGAAGATCATCATAGATCGGACCATATCTAATAGGGTCCAGTTCCTCCATTCTGAAATCTTGTTGAGTAGAGGTATTCCAGATGGAGTCCATTGATAGACTATGTCATTTTGCTTTAGATAGTCCAGGAATTCTTGACTAAGGTATTCACCTCGTCAATCTGATCGAAGAATCTTAATGGATTTTCCATTTTGCTTTTCAACTTCATATCTGAATTTCATAAACTTTTTGAAGGATTCATACTTGTGCCTCATAAGATATACATAATCATACCGAGATAAATCATTGGTAAAGATTATGAAGTAGTCAAAGTTGCCACTAGCCAGCACATCAAATGGGTGCACACATTAGTATGTACTAGGGCAAGTAGTTCCGTGGCCCTTTCTTCATGTCCTAAGAAAGGAAGCTTAGTCATTTTGCCATGAAGACATGATTCACAAATTGGATATGACTCAAAAAGTCAATTGACTCAATAGCCCAATTTTCTCCAATTTGTTAATCCTATCTTCTACTATATGACCTAGCCTTAGGTGCCATAGATACCTATTGTTTGGACTATCCCTGGGTTATTTTGATCTTATGGCATTCATATTTTGCTCGATATTAAAGATAAATACATCAATATATAACTGGTAGAGACCGTTAATAAGAAAACCACTTGCATTTTTATTTCTTTCATGAAGAATATTTCAATGGTCCTTAAGAAAAATAATTGCATAGCCTTCTTGTGCTAAACATGTAACATAAATCAAATTTTTGCTTGCAGCAGGCATGTAATAATAATCTCTAAGTACTAAATCTAAGCCACACGGCAGTCGAAGAGGGTAGGTTCCCATGGCCACAAGACCAACCCTTGCTCCATTTTCGACACGTAGGATCATCTCTAATAGGTTTAGTGTACATGAAGGAAGCATGGATTTCAAAGCAAAATATGAAATCAAAACAAACCAAACCCTAACCCTAGGACCACCTTATTAGCAATTAAATCATATAACATGCATTTGTAATATAAAAGAAAGTATTAGAACATACCTCTTATCGCTAAACCCTAAATTAACCCTGATTGTCGGTAGTAGTCTGTTAGGGATTCCACTAGGTGTCCACGTGTTCACCCTCCAACGTTGATCCACACAGAGACTTGATCAAGACACCAGCACTTCTGATTTATATAATTAAAATTCTTGTAATAAGAACTTCAATTAAATGAGCAAGACCTTCTTAAGCCTTTATGTCACCTTCCTTGCCTTTCCTTATCTGTCTTTCTTTTTCTTTTGTCTTCTTAATTTTCTTTCCTAATCTCTTAGTCTTAAGATGACTTCTTGTCCTTATAAAGACAAAGTCTAGACAAGAGAAAGGAAGAAAGAAAATTGGACAAAAAAAAACTCTTGTAAGAAAGAAAAGATAATGTTCACATTCACGGACTCTTGATGCACACCCTTATTTATAATGAACGTAAGGATGCCAACAAAAATTTCACACCCTTCTCATATCCATTTCTCACGCCCCATCAGCCAATCTCATGCCTCATCAATAAAAATGAGATATAGACTTAGTCCAAGAGGTGCCTTAAAGCAGAAAGACTATTCGGACTAATTCTACGTATTTTTTATAAAGAGTTGCGATGCTTCATCCTTGGCGCCACACTTTTCATCCATTAGATCATGAAACAAAGCCAACCAATGGCTCTAAAAAGGGATGCCCATTCAGCAAGAAGGCATGGAAGAAAAACTTTGAATAGTCAAAGTCCCAAGAGATTTTGACTTGGTCCAAGAGACGTCAAGGAGGAGTAGGCGGCATGGGGTCTTGAGCGGCAAGGTATGTTGGTCGACAAAACAACATAGGCAAAAATATTTAAAAGGAAAAGAAGTCTTTTATCTGTAGAAGGACTCTTCTGCACCCCATATCTGATGTCCATGCCAATTAAAAAAAATTTTGCAACATAATATATGGAAAAAGTCAAAGAAGGTAGGCATCATCTTATTCCATGCGCTAAAGTGTCCTTTGCACATGAAATACTTTCCACACGCAAGAGAGAGATTCTCTAGCATGTGGGATGCAGATATGTGGTATCCAATCTAAAGCCCAATCAATCTAGATTAATTCAACTCAAGACCAAATCCTATTTGGCTCAAATCGGATCTAAATTAGCCCAAATCGAAAGCTGATTCGAATCCTGATGCTAGGGTTTGCTATATATGCTAGCATATTCAACTTGCAAACATGGTCTAATCTAATTGGACCCTTAATTAATTCTCTGTGTGTGATCCATTGGGTTCCACATCTGACCAGCAGTGAGTCTGGGTGTGATTTGACCTAATCTGGTTAGAACTCAACCAAATCGATTTTGGTCAAAACTAGCCAACCCAATTTGACTTAAATTAGAACACTTTCTAATTTAATGATCAAATTAAAATTTTAACTTGATCAAACTCACAAGACATGATTGACATCTAGTAATGTATCATGACTACTTGAAAGATGTGAAATTTTGATAGAACTACCAAACATACCCTTCAGTGAAATTTACCATGCAACTAGATCCTTCGATCTTCCTACATCCTGAATATGACTCTAGGTATTAAAATATGTCAACCCCAATATCATATTCATTTCTCTTTCAATCTTATGATAATGATTCATTTAATGAAACATTAGAAACCATTTCTAATTTTTTTTTCATCATGCTTTGATCAAAGTCTTCTTGAATCATTATTTGTTTGAAGCAGGTAGGATGCTATTTCCTCTTACCAGGAAAGATCGATTCCATGTTAACCTACTCACAACCTTCATATATATAATCTACCATATCCAGAACATCCCGTACATAACTGAGTCATGAATGAGTTTGAACCAAAATATGGATTTATATATATAAGATTCTATGGTAGTTTCAGGTCAAAGGATTACATGCACAAATTCCACTATGAGAACCATCTATTGACATGTAGATAAGACTCCATTAGATATTCTCAATTTGGATCAATTCAGTGAACTCATTCTCTAATGAGCACCCACATTCTTGTATTAGTGTCATACATAGGTTATTGTGAGATCAATCATCCTCTTAATTGAGCATACAAAGAATGTGCTAGTCTTACCGAAAAACATTGATCCCTAACTCAATGTCTTATCGACTAGGAATATTTAAATTAGGGTTTTAAGATTTTAGGTCTCACTAGTATGATCTCATCATAATCCTAAAATCATAGCCCTAATTTATAGGGTTCATCATAATCTTAAATAAATAATAAGACACTGCATATGATGAAATAAATGCCTTTATTTATTAAAAATGTCATTACATGAGTCTGGAAGACAAAGAACATCCCAAAAATAAATTGGCTTGAGGGCATAATCCTTTCAATCTCCCACTTGCACTAAAGCCAATCACCCTTATATTTTAATCCCATACAATCAAGGTGGCGATCAAACAGTTGCAGTGGTAAAGCCTTAGTGAATGGATCTGCTATGTTGTTCTTTATATCTACTCGTTCTATGACTACATCTTGTCTTTCAATAATTTCTCGAATGAGATGGAAGCATCTCAGAATGTGTTTGGATTTATGATGAGACCTTGGTTCCTTTGCTTGAGCTATAGCTCCAGTATTATCATAGTAAAGTGGTACTAGTTTCTCAATTTCAGGAATAATTCTCAATTCAGTGATGAACTTTTTCATCTAGATAGCTTCCTTGGCGGCTTCACTTACAGCTATGTATTCTGCTTTAGTGGTTGAGTCAGCTACAGTTGGTTGCTTAGTACTCTTCCAACTCACTGCTCCATCATTCAGAGTAAAGACATATCCTAAAATGGATTTGCTATCATCTGGGTTTGATTGAAAACTGGAATCAGAATATGCTTCTAGTTTAAGATCAGAACCACCATATACAAGAAAAATATCTTTAGTCCTTCTTAAGTACTTAAGAATATTTTTCACAGCTTTCCAATGATCCTCTCCTTGGATCAGCTTGAAATCTACTTGCAATGCCTAAAGCATAAGCAACATCAGGCCTTGTACATAACATGGCATACATTATTGATCCAATAGCCGAAGCATAAGGAATAGAACACATTCTATTTCTCTCTTCAGGTGTCTTTGGAGACATCTTTTTAGAGAGATGTATGCCTTGACTTATGGGTAAATAACCTCTTTTACTCCCATCCATACTGAATCTTTTCAGTATTAAGTCAATGTACCTTGATTGGGACAAGCCTAGCATCCTCTTAGATCTATCTCTATAGATCTTTATTCCTAGTATATAGGATGCTTCTCCCAAATCTTTCATGGAAAACTTATTTGATAGCCATAATTTGACTGATTGTAACATTGGGATATCATTCCCAATGAGGAGTATGTCATCTATATACAGAACCAAGAATACTATTGTTCTCCCACTAGTTTTCTTATACACACATGGTTCATCCACATTCTTGATAAAATCAAACTCTTTTATTGTTTCATCAAAATGGATGTTCCAACTCCTTGATGCTTGCTGTAATTCATAAATGGATTTCTTAAGTTTGCATACCTAATTTGGTCTCTCATTTGACTCATATCCTTCTGGCTGTGACATATAGACTTCCTCCTCAAGGAAACCATTAAGTAAGGCAGTCTTTATATCCATTTGCCATATTTCATAGACTGGGTAGCTGCTACAGCAAGCATAATCCGAATAGATTTGAGCATGGCAATAGGTGAAAATGTTTCATCGTAATCAATCCCTTGTTTTTGCCTAAAACCCTTAGCCACAAGTCTGGCCATATAGCTTTCAATTTGACCATCAACTCCAATCTTTTTCTTAAAAATCCATTAGCATCCAATAGGATTTATATCCTTTGGTGCATCCACCAAAGTCCATACTTTGTTGGTATGCATGGATTCTATTTCAGATTGCATGGCAGCCAGCCATTTATAAGAGTCCTTACTTTTGACTGCTTCCGTATGGGTCAGAGGTTCGTCATTCTCAATGACTTGGGCTTCATTATTCTCAATAACGATCCATACCTAACGAGTGTATTTCTTACTCTTTTAGACCTACCGATAGGAGTTATGTGTTCTGGTTCTTTTATATGATTATATGGTTGAGAATTATCTATTTGATTTTCTTGAACTTCACTAAGTTCAATATTTCTACCACTACCCTTTTCTAGGATAAATTCTTTTTCCATGAAAATGGCATTTCTACTTACAAACATCTTTTGTTCAGTAGGATGGTAGAATAAATATCCTATACTATTTCTTGGATATCTTATAAATAGACATCTGTCTGATCTAGCATCAAGTTTATATCCAAAATTTCTTTTGACATGTGCTGGATAACCCCATATCTTAAGATACTTAAGATTTAGTTTCTTATTTCTCCATATGTCATATGGAGTACTAGATACAGACTTAGAAGGTACTCTATTCAAGATGTAAATTATAGTCTCTAGAGCATGACCCTAGAAGAAAATAGATAATTCAGTGAAGCACATCATAGACCATACCATATCTAGTAAGGTATGATTTTTTCTTTTGACTACACCATTTAATTGCAGTGTATAAGGAGGTGTCCATTCAGAGAGAATCCCATTAAATTTAAGATAGTCTAGAAACTCACTAGATAAGTATTCTCCTCCTTGATTAGATCGAAGGATTTTTATACATTGTCCAATTTATTTTTCGATCATACTTTGATACTCTTTAAATTTATCAAAGGCTTCTGATTTGTGTTTCATAAGATACACATATCCAAACCAAGATAAATCATCAGTGAACGTTATAAAATAAGAGTATCCTCCTTTGGCCTGAGTTGTCATAGGACCACATAAATTTGTATGTACAAGTCCTAATATCTCTTTTGTCCTTTCTCCATATCCACTAAATGGAATCTTGGTCATTTTACCCATGAGGCATGATTCACAAGTTCCTAATGATTCGTAATCAAAAGAATCAAAGAACTTTTCTTTATATAACTTGTTAATCCTAGCCTCACTAATATGACCTAATCGACAATGCCAAAGTAAAGTATTATTTATGTCATCTCTCTTGCATTTTCTATTTTCATCAATATGAAATATATTGTCATCCAAACATAGAGTTAACAAACCATTGCTATATATGCCAAAACAAATATTTTCATTAGAATATTTGATCAAACAACCTTCGCTCATTACATTAAGACTATAATCTTATTTTAATAATAAGGGTATAGATATAATATTTCTAATGATCTTAGGTATATCATAATAATTTGTAAGCTCTAAGATCTTTCCATAAGGTATCTTCAATATTTTTGTCCCTACAGCTTCTGCCTGGATAGAATCTCCTCCAGTGCCATAGAGTTTGAAGTCATCTTTCTTCAAATACTTAATTTTCTACAGCCCCTGCAAAGATTTGTAGATATGAAAACCACAGTCGGTATCTAATACCCAAGAATTTGAAATGGAAGAATTTAATGATAATATAGTATGTATCTCATACATACCTTTTGGTGCATTATTTGCACCAGACTTCATGGTTCCAAGGTAAGCCTTGCAATTTCTCTTCCAATGACCTGCTTTACTGTAGTGAAAATAGGTCATCTATCCGGAGACCTTCTTCCCCTTTTTCTTCTTATTTATACCACTTCTAGGATTCAACCTTCTCTTTGAACCCTTTCTGCCTGCCTTCTTCTTTGAGATCCCATCCATAAGAAGAAGAGGAGCCTTATCTTTCTTGACATGGCTTTCTATTGTCTTGAGCATATTTAACAGCTCAGGCAATGAAGAATTCAGTTTGTTCATATGATAGTTCACGACAAACTGAGAAAATGATTCTGGCAGTGATTGCAGGATCAAATCCTAACTTAACTCCCCATCCATAACAAAACCTAAATGACTTAATCGAGTGATTAGGTTAATTATCATCAAAACATGATTTTGTATGGATGTTTCTTCTATCATTCTTGCACGAAATAATTACTTAGATATCTCATATCTAGCAGTCCTACTATGCTCTACATAAAGCTCTTTTAGATTGAGCAATATGGATTGAGTGTCCATGCCATTATGCTGCCTCTGTAATTCATTATTCATAGAGGCAAGTATAATGCATTTGACAGTAAGGAAATCATTTTGCCACATCTGGTATGTTGACTTATCTTCATCTGTGGCATCATTTCCTAATGGCTTAGGATCAGGGGCATCAAGAATATAAGAGAGTTTTTCTTGACTGAGTACTCTTTTAAGATTTCTCAACAAGTCAACATAATTTTGACAAGTCAATTTATTTGAATCCAAAGTTGAATGCAATGAAAGTGAAGAAGCCATTTCTCTACATAATAAAGAACAATATATAAGCAAACAACTCATGATGACAAACATAATTAAATTAGGACTTTAATTTAATTGTCTCCCACTAAAAAACATAACCCTCTCATTGATTTTCTTAGTGAGAATAAGATCTTAATTCCTTATAAAAAGTCTTGTGGTCTCACAACAAATCTGTTATAAGTTCAAAGATAGGAAACTCTTTCCAATTGCATTTTATGCAACTCTGATTTAACTTTTGCCACTAAAATATTAATAGCCTTGTGTTAACACAACAAACTTTAATATTTTAGTTTAAGTAGAACCCTTCATTTCTATACAATCAAAATGAAATATAACTACTTTGTGGTTACACAACAAAGTAGTATATTCAAAATGCTGTAAGCATCTCAATGCAATAGATTAATATTACATCATTCCCCATAATAGATCTTGTGTTTACACAACAAAACTAATATGGTTCAGGACATAATAAGAAACTAGTATGAAGGAAGGCCTTAATGTAGTGAATATAATACTAAGCATTTCAATCTGGAATTAAATTAATCGAATCGGCTAGGTAAATGGGAGAGAAGTGGGAGTCCCCTCATTTCTTTCCATAGAAATCAATAAATTGGCCAGGTTAGATGATAGGAACGCGATGTTGTCGTTAAGACACCGTGTTTATCAGTTTAATCCGACTTCTTAAAATCATTAAAATTGCGTAGATAGTAGTGAGTCGGGTCGAATCCACAGGGAAGGTAGTGTTTTTAGATTTAAAATCTTTAATTTTTTTGAGAAGAAAAAGAAAATGATTTAAATTTTGAAATAAAAACTAAAGTTGGAAGATTGAAAATAAAAATTAAAAGGTGCAGAAATTTAAATTTGGTACTAAGATCTATTAGTTAGATCTTAGCATCTACTTGCAAAGCAATAATTTAAAGTGCAGAAATTAAATTACAATAAAAATAAAAAGCAAGAAATTAAAGTGCAAAAAAAAAAAAAAATTATTAATTAAAATTTCAAAATTTAAATACATAAAATTTAAAGAGAAAAGAAAATAAAATAAAATAGCCTGATCTCTGATCTTGGATCGGCATTGGCAGAAAGATGGTGTAGAAGCTCGGCTCTTCTTCTCGGCACCCATTGCTTCGAAGCAGCCTTTAACCCATAGCCTGGCTTCGCCCTATACCAAAGCTTCACCTTGATCGGAGATGTTGATTTCTGGAGGCCTAGGATCCTTTTTATAGTGCTAGGAGGGCTGGATATTTTTTTCTAAAGGCAATGTGGGACTAATGAACTTTGTAATCATCAAAATTTGAATAAAATTTGAATTAAAATAGCTCTGATATATCTCTGATAAATTTGATAAAATCCAGCCATTCAATAGGAAATCCAACGGTCCAAAAATCATCAAAATCGGATGCAGATCAACTCAGATCGGGTCGGATTAAATTCTGGCCGTCCGATCGCGCTTCATCGAGGAAATCTGGCCGCAAATCACGCTTCGGGAGTCTTGATCACCGTCGGGAGCATTCTGGACCGTCGGATCGAAGCTGGAATTAGGCGCTGCCGTCCGATGGTGATCCGAGTGAAATTGGCAATCAAAAAAAATGCTGACCGTCCGATCTTAACCGCAATCAACCGCAGCCGTCCGATCGCGCAATCACTGTTCCCATGGACCGCGTAGACCGGCCGCACCGCACACCGCAACCAATCAATGCTTCTATCATCGAGTGAAATGACCAGATTGCCCTGTGAGCCACGATAAATTTCTGTAGACCCTTTAAGGGGTCTAGGTCCACCACGTGGCAAGCTCTGATTCGCCGGATTTTGCTGAGCTGGCGGTCCACGCCTGGATCGTGGACCGGCTGATGGCTTCAACGGCTGAGTCGGCTTTGATGGCTTGGCTTGGCTTGGTGGCTCGGCTTGGCTTGGTGGCTCGGCTTGCGGAGCCGGCTGAGCCATTTTCTTTTTTATTTAATTTTTATTTATTTTATATTTTTAAAAATTCATATCTTTTCCATTTTAGCTCCGTTTTACTTGAAATTTATTTCATTGTGATCAAAAAAATGAGCTCTTTCTATTGATAATAAAATTTTATTTTTTAATTTTTATTATTTTTTATTATTTTTTAATTAATTTTTTAATTAATAAAAATATGAATTTTTTAAAAATTATATATAAATTGATTAATAATTCTTAAAAATTAATATAAATTAATTAATAAATTAATACTTTTATTGGTGAATTTATGATGCTTATCACACCCCCCAACTTAAGCTTTGCTCGTCCTCGAGTAAAGAAAGAATTTAGTTTTAAATACCTTTTAACTTTAGAGTTTCGAATTTTACCTAAGCAATTTTCAAAATGGCCATTGATATTCAGTAGAGCTTAAATGAGATATATCATTGGGGTATTAATACTTATCAATAGAAAAATTAAGTAAAGAACATTAAATTTTTCAGAACTTTTTCTAAATTATTCCACTTTTATCTCTGATTTGTCTAAACTTTCATATAGGCAGGTGTATTGCTACTTCCATCCTTCATTTATTAATTTTTATTTTCACATTGCCCACTTTTTGATGCGAATATCATTGCTTACTTAGGCAACGGGACCCGGTTACTCGGTGGGAAACCAATATTTTTTTTTTTTTTTTTAACGTTGTACCACTATTGAGTGTCTTAACTCCTTAAGCTTTCTATTTGATCCATGTAGCGAGTCTTGGGCCAATGACTCCCAAACCAGTTGGCTTTAGGGCACTAGGTATAGAATACCCCTCGGGCTTACTAGCTCGAATCAAATAGGCTACGAGTTAAGACTAGCTTTACAACGAGCTTCTTTGCCCTTCCCACCTTTTGATGCGAAACTCAATGCTTGCTTAGGCAAAGAGGCCCGGTTACTCAGTGAGAAGTACTTGGAAACTATTTTATTAAAATAAATTTTTATATGAAGAAACGTATAGTTACCCTACACAAGCCTATAAAAAGTAGACTTTTCTTTGATGCTAGTAGAAATAATTAGAAATGCTCCAAGAAAAAAACTTTTTATGTTCTAGACTTAACTCTTTATTGAATTTTCTTAATACTTGATTCCTCAATATCTCATAGATTCTCTGAATCTGTGCATCAATTTTCTTTTAAAAATGCTTAGTTTAATTCGATTCTTAAGCATAATCAAGTATCTAAATACTAAATACTAACTTTTTCGAGGACTTAAAATTTTAAAATTTTTATTTTTCTCTCCCCCCAACTTAATCGACATTGTCCTCAATGGAGAAGAAAAAATAAAGGATGTAATAAAGAACATGAAAGAATACACCTAACTCAGTATATTTTTATATATTTTTGGTCCAGCACATGCCTTTGAAAATTTGAGCTCTCCCTCCAACTTATTCAAATTATCCTAAAAAGAAAATAAACTAAAAAGATAAATTAGATAAAAACTAAATATTGGGTTGCCTCCCAACAAGCGCTAAGTTTACCGTCTTCAGCCAGACACAATATAGCTCACTATCCTGTGTCGAATATTGGATTGACAAATTCCAATGGTTTTGGATTGCCAATCTCAGAAAGTTGATTTATTTAAATCCCATTATTGAATATAATCACTTTGTTAATTTTAGGGATATAATTTATGATTCCATTCTCAGACCCATGTTTATTAAGAATTTCTCCTATTTGTTCTTTCTAAAATGCTCATGAATGGAGTTTTAGGAGTTAAGTTTGATTCAATGGGTGCTGGAATGGTGACTAAAGGCGGTTTTAATTCTGGAGGTAAATTAATGTGATCCTTGCTTAAACAACTCCATTGACATTTCATTACATGCCTTTTGATTTTTATAAGAAGAACCAGCTTCTAGGGTTGAAGGGAATAGGACATTAGGTTTATAAGTCTCGGGTAAATCATCTATTCTCTTTTCCCTTATTTCTATCTCATTTAAACTGGAACTAGCATCAGTACTAATTCCTGGCTTGGGTTCTTCTATGTGGTTAGTCTCAGTACTAACCAGTTCCTCTAAATTTTTATTTTGGCTAGCATCAGTACTAGCCTCTCTCACCTGGTCTTGGTATGGGTCCATAAGAATCCTATAGCTTTTAAGTTCAGGAATTACTTTGGTATTCTCAAATTGGAGATTCTTAGATGAAACATTAGAATTGATAATTTAATCCAGGTGGTTGGTGGTCATTAGGTGGGTTGTTTGAAATTGGTAGGTTCGGTAGTTGATCTAGTTCTCTCCTCATGTTAGACTCAACTAATTATCCTATTTGAGCTTCTAGTCTGGCGATAGATTGCTGTTGAGTTAGAATTAATTGTTGAAGTTGGTTAAATCTATCATCAGCTAGATTGGTCTGTTGAGGAGGTGGGTATGAAGGCTGATTATAATATGATGGCTGGTTAAACTGACTAGGCTGACCATTATTATAGGCATAATTTTGATTGGGATCTATTTTGATAATTTTGCTCAAGTGAAAATTTGGGTCTGAGCCTGAGTCTGTTGGGATGTCCAAGAAAAATTAAAGTTACTCCAATCTGAATTATATGAATTTGAAAATGGGTCATTAATCAATTTGGAGTATCCTTGAGTAGCTTGAACTTGTTCTTGGATAAAATATGAAAACTGTGCAGTCATAGGACATTCACTTACATGATGGGTTGGACTAGCACAGATTGAATAATTCTCCTGATAATTAGAAGATGATGTGAATTGTGCAGGAGATTGTTGACCTAGGGTTAGGAGTTGATCTATTTTCTGAGCAAGAAGGTCAACTTTATCTAATTTTTGGACTATTAGATTCATATTAGCCATTTGATTATTATGTTTAATGTGAATCAACCATTCAATTAAGTTCAACTAAATCAGAAAAAGTGATTTCCTACCATGCATGTATTAGTGTAACCCTAATGTATGGTTCAAAAAAAAAAAAATTTTAGAATTTTTTTTAATTTATTTTATTATTATTATTTTATTATATTAAAAATTAATTTTTTAATTATTTTATTTGTTAATTTTAATTTAATTTAATTTAATTTAATTATCATTTTTAATATTTTTTTTAGTTAATTTAATTTTTATTTTATTTTATTTTTTTTAGAGGAGTAAAGGAGAAGAAAGAAAGAAAAGTTCTAAAGAAGAGGTCCTAAGGAGTCCTAGAACTAAGAAGAAAGAGAAGAATTAGGTTTAATTAGATTTGAATGTTTGGTTAGCAATCAAGTTGGTCAATCAATCCTGACTAAGGGTTATCCTAGATCTAGACAGCTCCTAACTGCCAAGGTCACCTTCAAGCCCTCCAAGTGTAGGATTAGCCAATCAACTAGCCAGGTAAGTGTAAGGTCGGTGGGAGTCCCCCCGTTGCTTGCCTTAGACACCAATTGTGCTTGGCCAGGTAAGCGAACGGAACCAATTAGAAACCACCTTCCTTCGGGCCCAATCGTCCCTGAACCACTTTCCTAGACACCAGTCAAATTGACTTATCCTAACCCGGTTCAACTCTTAGGATTCCTTGTCCTATTGAGCTCGAGTTCCTAGGGTTGATGTCTAATTGATTTTAAAATTAAAGGCTTAGGTCAATGCAGGATGCTGGTTGGTTGTTTGTGGGCTAAGGAAGGGTGATCAAATCCCCACCTTATCTTGTTTAATTGGGTTGTGCCCTTAATTTGATTTAATATGAATATGCATGAAAAAAAAAATTCAATCAAAGGGTTCTATGCAATTTAAACTAGATGCATGCAACTAATTGAATTCTGAAAGGCTTACCTTGCCTCCAGCAATCACCAAAAAAAAAAAATAAAAATAAAAATAAAAATAAAACTAATATGATGCATGCTCTAAGCAGTTAGGGTTTCTAATCTTATCATGAGGCTTTTAATTAGATTTAAATGAATATTTTTTTAAATTAATTTAAAAATAAAATAAATAAATAAATAAATAAAAAGAAAAGAGGACTAGGGTTAGGATTGATCTCACCAAGCAAAACTTCCTGATTCTTTCTTCGTTTTCTCTTTTTTTTCTACAAAATAATAAAAAAAATTAGTAAGCAATATTTAAAAAAATAATTAATTTTATTTATAATTTAAAAAAAAATCAAAGAAATCAAAGAAAAAAATAGCATCTATTCCTTCTCCGGCAATGGCGCCAAAAACTTGGTGCGTTTGCCAAAATTATTTTTAATAAATCAAAGAAATCAAAATCAAAAATCAAAAACTTTCCCCGACAACGGCGCCAAAAACTTGATAGGAACGCGATGTTGTCGTTAAGACACCGTGTTTATCAGTTTAATCCGACTTCTTAAAATCATTAAAAATGCGTAGATAGTAGTGAGTCGGGTCGAATCCACAGGGAAGGTAGTGTTTTTGGATTTGAAATCTTTAATTTTTTTGAGAAGAAAAAGAAAATGATTTGAATTTTGAAATAAAAACTGAAGTCGGAAGATTGAAAATAAAAATTAAAAGGTGCAGAAATTTAAATTTGGTACTAAGATCTATTAGTTAGATCTTAGCATCTACTTGCAAAGCAATAATTTAAAGTGCAGAAATTAAATTACAATAAAAATAAAAAGCAAGAAATTAAAGTGCAAAAATAAAATTTTTATTAATTAAAATTTTAGAATTTAAATACATAAAATTTAAAAAAAAAAATAAAATAAAATAGCCTGATCTCTGATCTTGGATCGGCATTGGCAGAAAGATGGTGTAGAAGCTCGGCTCTTCTTCTCGGCACCCGTTGCTTCGAAGCAGCCTTTAACCCATAGCCTGGCTTCGCCCTGTACCAAAGCTTCACCTTGATCGGAGATGTTGATTTCTGGAGGCCTAGGGTCCTTTTTATAGTGCTAGGAGGGCTGGATATTTTTTTTCTAAAGGCAATGTGGGACTAATGAACTTTGTAATCATCAAAATTTGAATAAAATTTGAATGAATTAAAATAGCTCTGATATGATCTCTGATAAATCTGATAAAATCCAGCCGTTCAATAGGAATCCAACGGTCCAAAAATCATCAAAATCGGATGCAGATCAACTCAGATCGGGTCGGATTAAATTCTGGCCGTCCGGATCGCGCTTGATCGGAGGAAATCTGGCCGCAAATCGCGCTTCGGGAGTCCTGATCACCGTCGGGAGCATTCTGGACCGTCGGATCGATCGCTGGATCAGGCGCTGCCATCCGATGGTGATCCGAGTGAAATTGGCAATCCGAAAAAAATGCTGACCGTCCGATCTTGACCGCAATCAACCACAGTCCGTCCGATCGCGCAATCACTGTTCCCATGGACCGCGTAGGACCGGCCGCACCGCACACCGCAACCAATCAGCGCTTCTGTCGCCAAGTGAAATGACCAGAATTGCCCTTGTGAGCCGCGATAAATTTCTGTAGACCCTTTAGGGGTCTAGGTCCACCACGTGGCAAGCTCTGATTCGCCGGATTTTGCTGAGCTGGCGGTCCACGCCTGGATCGTGGACCGGCTGATGGCTTCAATGGCTGAGTCGGCTTTGATGGCTTGGCTTGGCTTGGTGGCTCGGCTTGCGGAGCCGGCTTGAGCCGTTTGAGCCGTTTTCTTTTTTATTTAATTTTTATTTATTTTATATTTTTAAAAATTCATATCTTTTCCATTTTAGCTCTATTTTTCTTGAAATTTATTTCATTGTGATAAAAAAAATGAGCTCTTTCTATTGATAATAAAATTTTATTTTTCAATTTTTATTATTTTTTATTATTTTTTAATTAATTTTTTAATTAATAAAAATATGAATTTTTCAAAAATTATATATAAATTGATTAATAATTATTAAAAATTAATATAAATTAATTAATAAATTAATACTTTTATTAGTAAATTTATGATGCTTATCATTAGACAACGGAACCAATTAAAAACCATGTTCTCTTTACCAATCATGAACCATTTTTTCTAGACACCGATTGATCAATTAGACATCCTGACTGATTCAACTATAGACTAATTACACAACAACTAGATATAATTTTTTAGAGGGATTTAAATGGTCCCGATATACATACTAATTTAAATCAAACTAAATATCTAATAGCATCAATAAAATATATATATCTATTAACATGTATAATTATTCTAGGACAACCATCATTATATAGTCAATACTTTCCACTATATCAGGGCAATCTTTGTAGAATAATATAAACAACATAATCTCATTATGATAAGTAAAAGAATATGATCTCATGATATAAATAAAAACATGCTAAAAAAAATTATATCATATTTTTTATTTATGCCATTATACTATAAGCAAAGCATTATATGATTTAACCTAATAAGGCTTGCTCTGATACCATTGACAGGTTTAGTGTACATGGTGGAAGCATGGATTGCAAAGCAAAATATGAAATCAAAACAAACCAAACTCTAACCTTAGGACCACCTTATTAGCAATTAAATCATATAACATGCGTTTATAATATAAAAGAAAGTATTAGAACATACCTCTTATCGCTAAACCCTAAATAAACTCTAATTATTGGTAGTAGTCTGTCAGGGGTTCCACCACGTGCCCACGTGTTCACCCTCCAATATTGATCCACACAGAGACTTGATCAAGACACCAACACCTCTGATTTATATAATTAAAATTCTTGTAATAAGAACTTCAATTAAATGGGCAAAGCCTTCTTAAGCATTTATGTCACCTTCCTTGCCTTTCCTTATCTATCTTTCTTTTTCTTTTGTCTTTTTAATTTTCCTTCCTAATCTCTTAGTCTTAAGATGACTTATTCTCTTTATAAAGATAAGATCTAGATAAGAGAAAGGAAGAAAAAAAATTGGACAAAAAAAAACTCTTGTAAGAAAGAAAAGATAATGTTCACATTCACGGACTATTGATGCACACCCTTATTTATAATGAACGTAAGGATACCAACAAAAAACTCATGCCCTTTCCTTATCCATTTCTTATGCCCCATCAGCCAATCTCGCACCTCATTAGTAAAAATGAGATATAGACTTTGTCCAAGAGGTGCCGTAAAGCAGAAAGACTCTTCGAACTAATTCTACGTATTTTTTATGAAGAGTCGCGATGCTTCATCCTTGGCGCCACCCTTTTCATCCAAGAGATCATGAAACAAAGCCATCCAATGGCTCTAGAAAGGGATGCCCATTCAGCAAGAAGGTGTGGAAGAAAAACTTTGAATAGTCAAAGTCCCAAGAGATTTTGACTTGGTCCAAGAGATGTAAAGGAGGAGTAGGCGGCATGGTGTCGTGAGCGGCACGGTATCTTGGGCGACAAAACAACATGGGCAAAAATATTTAAAAGGAAAAGAAGTCTTTTATCTATAGAAGGACCCTTCTACGCCCCATATCTGATGTCCACACCAATTAAAAAAAATTATGCAACATAATATATGGGAAAAGTCAAAGAAGATAGGCGTCATCTTATTCCATGTGCCAATGTATCCTTTGCGCATGAAATACTTTCCATGCACAAGAGAGAGACTCTCTGGCACATGGTATGTAGATATGTGGTACCCAATCTGAAGCCCAATCATTCTAGATTTATCCAACTCAAGACCAAATCCTATTTGGCTCAAATCAGATCTAAATTAGCCCAAATTGGAAGCTGATTCGAATCCAATTCGAATCCTGGTGCTATGGTTTGTTATATGTGCCAGCATATTCATCTTACAAACATGGTCTAATCTAATTAGACCATTAATTAATTCTTTTTTGTGTGTGATCCATTGGGTTCTACGTCTAACCAGCAGTGAGTTTGGATGTGATTTGACCTAATCTGGTTAGAACTCAGCCAAACCGATTTAGGTCAAAACTAGCCAACCCAATTTGACTTAAATTAGTATACTTTCTAATTTAATGATCAAATTAAAATTTTAACTTGATCAAACTCACAAGACATGATTGACGTTTAGCAACGTATCATAACTACCCGAAAGATGTGAAATTTTGATGGAAATACCAAACATACCCTTCAGTAAAATTTACCATGCAACTAGATCCTTCGATCTCCCTACATCCTGAATATGACTCTAGGTATGGTAATATGTCAACCCCAATATCATATTCATTTCACTTTCAATCTTATGATAATGATCCATTTAATGAAACATTACGAACCATTTCTAATTTTTTTTTCATCATGCTTTGATCAAAGTCTTCTTGAATCATTATTTGTTTGAAGATTTATTTTTAGGATGTTCTTTATCTTCCAGACTTATATAATGACATTCTTAATAAATAAAGGCATTTATTTCATCATATGCAGTGTCTTATTATTATGATGAACTCTATAAATTAGGGCTATGATTTTAGGATTATGATGAGATCATACTAATGAGACCTAAAATTTTAAAATTCTAATTAAAATATTCCTAGTCGATGAGACATTGTGTTAGGGATCAATGTTTTCTGGTAAGACTAGCACATTCTTTGTATGCTCAATTAAGAGGGTGATTGATCTCACAATAACCTGTGTATGGACATTAATACAAGAATGTGGATGCTCATTAGAGAATGAGTTCACTGAATTGATCCAAATTGAGAATATCTAATGGAGTCTTATCTACATATCAATAGATGGTTCTCATAGTGGAATTTATGCATGTAATCACTTGAACTGAAACTACCATAGAATCTTATATATTTAAATCCATATTTTGGTTCAAACTCATTCATGACTTAGTTATGTACGGGATGTTCTAGATATGGTAGATTATATATATGAAGGTTGTGAATAGGTTAACATGGAATCGATCTTTCCTGGTAAGAGGAATAGCATCCTATCTGCTTCAAACAAATAATGATTCAAGAAGACTTTGATCAAAGCATGATGAAAAAAAAATTAGAAATGGTTTCTAATATTTCATTAAATGAATCATTATCATAAGAATGAAAGAGAAATGAATATGATATTGGGGTTGACATATTGTCATACCCAGAGTCATATTCAGAATGTAGGGAGATCGAAGGATCTAGTTGTATGGTAAATTTTACTAAAGGATATGTTTGGTATTTCCATCAAAATTTCACATCTTTCGGATAGTCACCATCCCTCAGCCTCCTGCTATCCTCAAGACCCTATATGGAAGAGCACAAATAAGCACTAGAACCAGATTCAAGCACCCAACTGGATGCAGAAAAAATCATAAGGTTAGATTCAATAACGAGCATACCACTAGAAGGACCTGTCTCCTTCTTATTTTTCAATGTGGCCAAATATGTAGGACAGTTTTGCTTCTAGTGGTCATCAGTAGTACAATGAAAATACTTTTCTTTGTCAGCAGCTTTCTTTTTCAGCTCTGCCTTCTTTTTATTTTCACCTTCCATCTTCTATTTTTTCACAGACTTCTTCTTCTTTCCAAAAAATTTTTTCTTAGAAGAAGTCCATTCCATACCAAGTACTGAGCCTTTAGAACCTTTCATAGAAAGCTTAACAGTAACCAGCATATTTATAAGCTCAGCCAGAGTATTCTAAAGTTTATGCATATGGTAGTTCATAATGAACTACCCATACGCAACAGTCAACAATTATAGAATTATATCATTCTGCAGATCCTTGTCTAACTTTACTCCAAGCTTCTCAAGCTCTTCTAAGTCCTTGATCATCATCAGACAATGATCTTGGACTGACTGCCCATCATATATTTTAGCTTAAATAGTCGTTTAGTGATCTAATATTTGGCTGCGCAACTATATTCACCAAACAACTCTTGCAGGTGAGCCAACATTTGGCGGACAGTAGTGATATCTTTATATTGGCACTGAAGCTCATCAGACATCGAGTCCAACATGTAGTATCTGGCCTTATTATCTTCATCCATCTATTTGTCAAGAAATGCTCTCTGTTCAGCAGACAGACGAGCTAATAAAGTGGGAGGATCCTGATCCAATACATGCGTCAACTTCTCAAAATTCAAAATAATTTTGAAGTTCCAAAGTCAATCCTTGTAATTAGATTCGATCAGTTTATGGGTGTCCAGGATACGGGCTAGTGGGTTGGATACAGACATTTTTTTTTTTTTGTAGAGAGTCAAAGTTTCTAGTTAGATTTTATAATTAAGACTTGATCAATTTATTTAGGAGTTTAATTTTTAAATAAATTAGCTCCCACTATTTTCTTAGATCCCTACACCCCTCTATAGAGATGCAAAAATTTTTATGATTACTGATTTCTAGTGGATGGTGCAGTCCCACCAACTAACTCATCACCTTATCTAATAGTTATTGGTGATGGGTTCGCCAATGAGTGAACAACTCTTGTCTAATGATTCTCTAATTATGGTGCATCCAGACTTAGTCTCTAATTCATGAATCTCACCGTGCCCAAAATATTGATCCACTTCTTAGTTAAGTCAGACCCACCATTTGCACCAATTGGATTTCTAATTGGGTCTCTCATCGTATCCAAAATATTTAGCCCAATCCATCCTCCAGCCCATAGCATCCAATGCCTAATAGACATGGTTGCATCTTTTCAATGTAAGTAAACCACTATGACCAGTCAAGAATAATCAACCTCGGGAAGGGCCCGCACATCTACAATGGTGGAAGACCTTAGAGTTAATCTTTTCTTAGAGAGAATTGATTTAGGTCTCTTTAAACTTGACTTGACATAGCCATAACCATTATGACTAACCTAGTGGCATGGGTTAGCTGCTATTGTTAGCCACCTTAGTTCAGGACTGAGTTGACAAATATGGTTAGGTAAGTGAGACCGATGGAAGGGATATACCATTAACTCGATAAGAATGCAATCGAGTCGAGTAGATCCTAATTAAAAATTAGTCGATCGTATCTGCCAAACTTACCTTAGACACCAAATTATTGAGCCAGAATCAATCAGGTTAGCCTACAATTCAGACTCTAACCACTAAGCCTAATTAGGTCTTAACTTGATCAATCACTCATGTGACTCGATCTTGACCCAGACTTAATCCTATTAGGCTGGTCAATTTAAGTACTCTTGATCCCACCTAACAAACTCTTGATTCGGTTTCATCAACCGCTCGACCTAATTGAGCTACCCAAGCTCAAACCCAATTTTATGAATATGTCTTAGATCTAAAATTTTTTAATTTTAGGTCTAATATATTTTGTAATCTTAATTCTTAAATAATTTTAGTGTTCATAAATAAAACATGTATATAAAATTCTAGGGTTTCAAAATCTATGATTTTGCAGAAAATAAGTTTTGATTTCTGATAAAGGTCGAATGTGCAGCACCCCTACACACCATAAGAATATCCCATCAAATGAAAATAGAGGGCCTTTAAATCCTACTTCAATCTTATGATCGGGCGGCCAAGGAGAACGCCTTAATTAGAAACATGATAAATCTACAAAACTAGTTTGATCTACATTATATATCACATATATAAAAGTTAATCTAACTAAAAATATATTTTGCATACATCTCATGTATCATATCATGTATATGTTTAGATCTAAATTACCTCTTAAATATCTAAAAAATAAGATTTAAATTTGATCATATCAAATTAAAATTTATTCTAGATAATTTTGTAGAACTATTCTACAACTAGTCCAAACATGCATCTATCATATCTCATATAAATAAATTAAATAAATTTATTTTTTATTTTATAGATCTAATTATAATATATATAGTATTAAAAAATATTAAATAAATATATTTAAAAATTATAATTAATCAAATTAAAATTATGATCATGCTAGACTACACATAGAATAATTCTATTCCTGGTCTAGTCATGCATCTCATACATCTTAGATCTAGATTATTTAATTTTTAATTTTTAATTTTAAATCCAATCACATCTACTGTGACATCTAAAATTATCTAATTATCATATCAAAAATAAGTTAAAATTAGGTCTAATGAATTATGGAACCTGGCTCTGATACCAGTTGAAGGAAAAAATCTATTTTTCGGATCAGGTTCGTTCAGATTTGATTGGATAAGGAAGGTTATTTCAAAAATTTTTTCTCTAAAATCCTAATCAGATATAAGACTCCTCAGATCTAATCTTATTAATCTAATAATAGAAATAAAAATAAAAATTAAATCTAATTTAATTATATCTTTGTTTTGGATAATGCAATTATCCTATGATGATCCCGATGTTTGCCTGAGGTTCTAGATGTAGGCACGTAAGTGCCTAACCTCTATCGGTATCTACTCGAACAAAATACGAAGATCTTCTTCTTCTCAATCAATATTCCAAAAATTACATCTAGATCAGATCTTGAAGGTCTTCAAAACTGCTTTTGAAGAACAACCGTTATCTCTTGTAGTAGTGCTGTCTTTCTCCTTTTCTAGTGCATTTTACTTGCTTGGATCACACCTTGTTCATGCCCAAAAGCCCTTGGGTATGGAGAGGAGAGAGAGAACCAAAGGGTAGCATGGAGGAGGAGGGAGAGGGGCAATGTGGCATGGGCTAAAGGCAGAAGAATTGAATTCTAGGTGCAAATAGGGTTTATATAGATCCTATTTCTTCAAAAGAAATTTTGAAGAAATTTAGATCTAATTTTTGAAGAGTTGATTCAGAAGGAGAAGACCTCTAGATCCTGCTCAAGTGGACACTGGTAGAGGCCAGGCGCATGCGTGGCTCCATCCAAAACCTTAGGAACAATCAAGATCATCATAAGATAATCTGATTATCTAAAACAAGATATAAAATTAAATTTGATTTAATTTTATTTTAAATTTTAATATCAAATTTTTAAGATCAAATTTGAGATGTCTTCAATTTGGTTAGGATCATAAAAGAAATTTTTGAAATATTCTTTCAGATCCAATCTGATCTGAATGATCCTATTCTGGGAAAACTAGGTTTTTCTTTCAACTGGTATGAGAGCCAGATTAGCAGTTCATCAGATCTATATTAGATTTAATTTATTTATTTTTATTATCTGATATTAAATAATTTTAGATGTTACATCAGATGTGCTTAGATCTAAAATAAAAAAATTAAAATTAGAATAATTTAGATCTACAATATATGAGATGCATGACTAGACAAGGTATAGAATAGTTCTATGTGTAGCCTAGAATAATCATATTTTTAATTAATTAAAAGTAATTTTAGATCTATTTAATTTTTATTTTTCTAAAGTTATAATTGTTATAACAAGTTCTATGAAACAGAAAATAGAGTTTTAATTTTTTTGATATTAGATATGAAAGATGCATGCTTAGACTACTTATAGAATAGTTCTATAAAATATCTAGAATAGTTTTGTTTGATGTGATCAAATTTAAATTCTAATTTATAGATGTTATATGTGATATATTAGATCTGATAACATGCATGTTTAATTTAGTTATGATACATTAGATGTATGTAAAACATGTATAAGTTAGATCATTAATTGTATATAAGATATATGATTTAGATCTAACTAGTTTTGTAGTAGAAATTACATTTTTGATTAAGATATTTTTCTTGATCATCCGATCATAAGAATAAAGTAGGGTTTAAAGGCCCTCTCCTCCTATTTGATCGGATGTTCTTATGACATGTAGGGGTGCTGCGCGTTCGTCCTTAATCAAAAATTAAAACTTATTTTTTTGCAAAATTTTAGATCCTAAAATTCTATGATTTTATTACATGTTTTATTTACGAACCCAAAATATAATTAAAAAATAAGATTATAAAATTAATTAGATCTAAAAATTATGAATTTTTAAATCTAAGATATATTCATAAAATTGGATTCGAACTTGGGTAGCTCAATTAAGTCTAGCAATTGATCAAACCACATCAAGAGTTGGTTTGGTGAGATCAAAGAAAGCTTAGATTTGATCAGCTTTATAGGATTAAGTCTGAGTCAAAATCGAATCACATTGAGATGTGACTCAATCATGTTAAGACCTAATTTGGCTCCGCGGTTCCGGTCTAGATTGTAGGCTAACCCAATTTGTTCTAATTCGATAATTTGGTGTCTAAGGTAAGTATGACAGATATGATCGACTGATTTTTAATTGCAACCTACAAAATATTAATATATTCTTGTTGTGTTAATGGCATATCCCTTCCATCGGTCTCACTTACCCAGTCATTTGTGTTGACCCAGTTCTAATTTAAGGTGGCTAACAATTTGAGCCAACCCATGCCACTAGGTTAGTCATAATTATTGTGACTAAGTCAAGTCATGTTTAAAGAGATCTAAATTAAATATTTCTAAGAAAATATTAAGTCTAAGGTCTTCCACCATTGTAGATGTATGGGCCTTTCTATTAGGTTGATTGTTCTTGACTAGATACAGTAGTTCAGTTGCATCGAAAAGATACAATCATGTCTATTAGACATTAGATGCTACGATTTGGAGGATGGATTGGGCTCAATATTTTAGATATGATGAGAAACCTAATTAGGAATCCAATTCATATAAATGGTAGATCTAACTTAACTAAAGAGTGGATAAATATTTCTGACATGGTGAGATTCATGAATTAGAGATCAGGTTTGAGTGCACCATGATTAGAAAATCATTGAACAAGAGTTGTCCACTCATTGATTGACTCATTACCAATAAATATTAGGTGAGATGATGAGCCAGTCAGTGGGACCGCACCATCCACTAGAAATCAATAATTGTAGAGATTTTTGCATCTCTACTAAGAAAATGTAGGGATCCAAGTAAATAGTGAGAGCCTAATTTATTTAAAAATGAAACTCCTAAATAAATTGATCAAGTCTAATTACAAAATCTAACTAAAAACTTTGACTCTTTATAGGAAGATGTCTGCTTCCAACCCACTAGCCTGTATCCTGAACACCCATAGACTAACTGAACCTAACTACAAGGATTGGCTCCAAAACTTCAAAATTATTTTGAATTTCAAAAAGCTGAGTCATGTGTTGAAATAGGATCCTCCACCTTACCAGTCCATTAATCCATTGATCAGAGAGCGTCTCTTGAGAAGTGGATGGATGAAGATAATAAAGCTAGATATTACATGTTGGGCTCGATGTCTGAAGAGCTCCACACCAACATGAAGATATTAAGACTAGCCACCAAATGTTGGCTCACCTGCAAGAGTAGTTTGGTGAACAGAGTCATGGAGTCAAATATCAAGTCACTAAGAGATTGTTTAAGGCTCAGATGCGTGATGGGCAGTAGGTCCAAGATTATTGTTTGATGATGATCAAGAACTTAGAAGAGCTTGAGAAGCTTAGTGTCAAGTTAGATCAGGATCTGCAGATTGATATAATTCTGCAATACTTGAATGATGCATATGGATAGTTCATCATGAACTATCATATGCATAAACATCATAATACCTTGGCTAAACTCATGAACATGCTGGTTACTACTGAGCTTTCTATAAAAGCTTCTAAAGGCTCAGTACTTGCTGTAGAGCAAATTTCTTCCAAGAGAAAATCTTTTGGAAAGAAGATGAAGTCCGTGAAGAAGCAGAAAATCAATGGTGGGAAAAAGAAAAATGCAGAGCCATATGAGAAAGCCGTCGATAAAAGAAAATATTTTTATTATAATATAGACAGCCATTGAAAGTGGAATTGCCCTTTGTACCTGCCCAGCCTGAAGAACAAGAAGGAGGCAGGTCCTTCTAGAGGTTTGCTCGTTATAAAACTAATCTTATGATTTCTTTTGCATCCAGTTGGGTGCTTGACTCTGGTTCTAGTGCTCACTTGTGTACTTCTGTGTAGGGTCTTGAGGATAGTAGGAGACTGAGGGATGGTGAGATGATCCTATGCATTAGGAACAGAGCAAGAGTTGCTGCTATGGTTGTGAGAACCTACCCTCTGCAATTATTGTTAGAATTAGATTTAGTTCTTAAGAACTATTTTTATGTGCCTGTAGCAAGCAAGAATTTGATTTCTATTTCATGTTTAGCATAAGATGGCTATGTAATTAGTTTTCTTAAGGACCATTATAATATTCTTTATGAAAGAAATAAAATTACAAGTGGTTTCCTTATAAATGATCTCTATCAGTTATATATTGATGTTTCTATTTTTAATATCGAGCAGAATATGAATGCCATAGGATCAAAGCGATCTAGGAATAGTCTAAATGATAGATATCCATGGCACCTTAGGCTAGGTCACATAGCCAAAGATAGGGTTAACAAATTGGAGAAATCTGGACTATTGAGTACATTGACTTTCGAGTCATATCTAATTTATGAATCATAGCTTCATAGCAAAATGACCAAACTCCCTTTTGTAGGACATGAAAAAAAGGCCATAGACCTGCTTGTCCAAGTACATTCTGATGTATGTGGCCCATTTGATGTGCTAGCCAAGTATAATTATGTCTACTTCATCATCTTTACTGATGATTTATCTCGATACGGGTTTGTGTATTTGATGCGATATACATCTGAAGCTTTTGAAAAGTTCAAAAAATTCAGACATGAAGTAGAAAAGCAAATAAAAAAATCCATTAAGATTCTTTGATTAGATCAAAGAGTCAAATATCTTAGTCGAAAATTCCTAGACTATCTTAAAGACAATGGCATAGTCTCTCAATGGACTACACCTAGAACGCCTCAATTCAATGAGGTTTCAAAATGGAGAAACTTGAGCTTATTAGATATGGTCCGATCCATGATAAGCTTCACGGACTTCCCTGAGTTTCTTTAAGGACATAGTCTGATGACTGCTATATATTTACTGAATAGGATTATCTCTAAGACTATTTCTACCATACTATATGAGATATGCCATGGTGAGAAACCAAGTCTGAGTCATCTCAGAATTTAGGATTGCCTGGCCCATATCAAGAGACAACAGGCAGACAAATTAGAGTGTAGGTTCGTTAGAGCTTAGTTTATTGGATATCCTAAAGAGACTTTAGAATATTATTTTTATCTCCCAAAAGATCATAGTATGATTGTGAGTCGACACGCCATCTTTTTTGAAAAATAGTTTATTCAAGATGGTGACATCAGAAGGTAGATTAAACTCGAGGAGAAATTCTTTGATGAGAAATGAGCTAAGGAACCTATAGAATCCAATCAGATTGAGCCAACCCAAACACTACCTCCTCCACCTCATAGATCAAGCAGAATTTCTCATCCTCCTAAAAGATACTTAGGTACTATATCAGAAGACGTAGAAAAAATATTTCTCATAGAAAATGAGTTTCATGTTGATAATCCCAAAATCTATGATTTGGCGATATCAGATATCGACTCCAAGAAATAATTTGAGGTAATGAGGTCAGAGATTGACTCAATACGTTTGAACCAAGTCCAGATATTGGTAGATCCACCTAAAGGTATAGTATCTATTGGATGTAAACGAATCTTCAAGAGAAAGATAGTTGCCGATGGGAATGTAGAGAAATTCAAAGTAAGGCTCGTAGCAAAAGGATATAGTCAGTGCGAAGGCATTGACTATTAGGATACTTTTTTGCCCGTAGTCATGCTCCAATCCATCCGCACATTGCTTGGTGTTATAGCCTATTTCGATTATGAAATATGGTAGATGGACGTGAAAATGGCATTCTTAAATGGATATCTTGAGGAAGATCTCTATATGTAACAACCGCTAGGTTTCACATCCAGTGATAATGATCACTAGATATGCAAGCTATAAAGATCCATATATGGACTTAAGCAAGCATCTCGGAGCTGGAATGCTCGTTTCAATGATGTAACCAAATCATTTGGATTCATTAAGAATGAGAAGGTGCCCTATATTTTCAAAAAAATTAGTGGGAGCGCTATTATCTTCCTCGTTCTGTATGTGGATGACATCCTCCTAACTAGGAATGATATTTTCATGTTGACTACAGTCAAAATATGGTTGTCTAAGAAATTCTCTATTAACGATCTAGGAGAGGCATCCTTTATTCTGAAAATTAAGATCTATAGGGATAGACTGAAAAGGATGCAGGGTCTCTCACAGAAAATGTACATAGAGGAGGTGCTAAAGAGGTTTAGCATGAAAAATTCTAAGAGGAATTTAGTATCCATGAGACATGGCATTCATCTCTCTAAGAAAATATGTCCTAGCACACCTAGGAGATTAAATGCATGAGCAAGACCCCTTATGCTTCAGCAATAGGGAGTCTCATGTATGCCATGCTATGTACACGACCTGATATTGCCCATGCTGTGAGTGTCACGAGCAGGTATCAGTCAAATCCAGATGAAGAGCACTGGACTTCTATGAAATATATCCTTAAGTACTTGAGAAGGACTAAGGATATGTTTCTAATTTTTGATAATGAAGAATTCTAGGTTCAGAGGTATACAGACTTAAATTTTATGTCTGACATAGATGATTGAAAGTCGACATCTAAAAGTCTATTTATTCGTAATAGTGGAGTCATTAGTTGAAAGAGTTTCAAGCAGATGGTGATAGCAAACTCCACCATGGATGTAGAGTACATTGCTGCATTGAAGGCTGCAAAGAAGAAATTCTAGTACAAAAAGTTTGCCATAGAGTTTGGAGTGATGCCATTAGATGTCGTCCCTCTATACTGCGATAATAATGGCATCATAGCCCTAGCTAAGGAGCCAAGATCTTATAGCAAATTCAAGCACATCGAGAAGCAATACCACCTCATCTGTGATTACCTCGAGATGGGATACGTCGAGGTCAAGAGAGTCAACACTGCAGACAATGCGACTGATTCATTGATGAAGCCATTGAGCCAACAGAAGATCGAAGCCCACCTTGAGAAGCTGGGACGTAGATTTGTAGCCAATTGGCTTTAGGTTAAGTGGGAGTTTGTCAGATGTATGCCCTAGAAGCTAAGTTGGCTAAACACTTGTAATACACTACTAAAAGGAATTATGTAATTTTGACTATAAATTAATTAAAGGGTTATTTTCTGTCATAGTGTGTATTTAAAGTATCTATAATACATCCTTTGAGTTAATAGTAATGATAATTCATATTTTCAAGAGTTGAAAATTTAAGATATGAATTTTCATAATTAACTTATAAACTACTTCCGATCGTAGGATCATTAATAAGATGGTAATCGATCTGGAAGGTTGGTGTACGATCGCTTTCTTAGGATAGATGTGTCCTGAGTCTATGGTGCGGAGACACCAGAGTGAGAGTATAGATACTCATTAGAGAATGAGGACGCCGAGCATGGCCATCTCGAGCAGTCATAAGAAAGTCTATCTTCTAGTCGATGACTGAGTTGATGCTGCAGTAGTGTATCTGGTTCTTTGGTCTAAGGTGCATCATCAGTTCACCTTGAGGGTGTCATAGTTTGACAGTACCATAACTCAGTCTCGTAGCCATTCGGAATCTTGAGGTGTATGTTGGCTATAGTAGTTCATTGTAGGAATTGGATTGCACCAATAGAAGATCTACCTACCTTGATAGATGAGGAGTAGCCCTATGATAATCATGAGATTGAGTCCTTAAGCCCATGACCATGGTAGAGTGTAGATGATAGAAAGAGTTTGTATTAGATTTTCATATTGGACTCAAATTGAATGATTAATTCATATGATGGATATTGGGTTTGATGAGTTCACCTTAACCATAATCCTATCGGAGCTCAAGATAGAAGAACCCAATCACATAGGTAGCTGTATCGAGAGGTTCACTTTCAGTTTTGATGGGTTGCCACCATATACTGCTAGGTATCACTAGTGGATTTTGGGAGCAATTAGAAATATTTAGATTATCGATCATTCTAATTATATGAATCAAAAAAGTTCTGATCCATCGAAAGATATTTCGATGATGTCGATGATAGAGATCGCGACATATCTCATTATCATATGGAATTGAACCTAACTAGATCACAGAAACAAGGATTTGCGACTAGATGTCATCAATTGGACTTATCCAGTTCAATTGATTTGGATTAGATCCAATTAGATTCAAGAAAATTATGCTAGCACACGATTGAGCCTAACATTCTTCTTTTGTAATCATTTTGATTCATCTCAGCTAAGCCAAATTTGTTTGGGCTCACTCAGAAATCTTGTCTTAGTCTGACTGGAGCTTGTTTAGATCAGAAAAAGGTTGTCTTAATACATTAGATGGATTTAAGACAACACCTGCCAATTCCTATCACCTGCTAATTCCTATTTTTGGATATAGGTCAACAGTTGACCCTGGATACTTGGACATAGTGCCGTGTGTCATGTGCCTATAGGAGAGCACCTTGGACTCTTGTCCCCCTGCTAAAAGAGGAAAGAGAGAGGGTGCATGCCACCCCAGGTGTGCACCCCATATGGATAAGAGATAGAGTCCCATACAGATGGAACTCTAGGATTTCTTGATGGGTTTAAATACCTAGGTGCAAAGAGTTTTGTTTTATCTAGTCTTGGTGCCACTGATGCAAAATTTTGAGGGATTATCATCTAACTAGATTAGATGGCATCATCCCATCAATCAGATTTAGATCTGATTGAATGAAGGCCTCTAATTGGCTAGGATGATGTGGCACTACATGGCATAGCAGGATCTATTTAAATCCTATCTATGCCTAGGATTAAGAAGTTTTACATAATTTCCACACCCCAAGACTGCCTCTCTCTCTCTTCCATGTCCCATCTGATCCTCTCTCTCCTGTCTTCATGCCTAAGGAGTTTGGCATGGGTTCAAGTGTCATCCAAGGAAGAAAGGTGCCCAGATCAGGAAGAAGGTAGCACTATTAAAAGAGACGACTGTTGCTTCTTCAAAAGAAGTTTTGAAGAACTTCAATATCAAATCCAGATCTAATTTTTGAAGAGTTGATTTAGAAGGAGAAAACCTCCAGATCATGCCCGAATGGACACCGATAGAGGCCAGGCACATGCATGGCTCCTTACAGAACCTCGGGAACAATTAGGATCATCATAGGATAATCTAATTACCCAAAATAAGATATGAAATTAAATTAAATTAAATTTTATTTTTAATTTTAATATCAGATCTTTAGGATTAGATCTAAAATATCTTAAATCTGGTTAAGATCATAACAAAAATATTTAAAATATTCCTTCAGATCTAATTAGATCTGAACGATCTTGTGCTGGAAAAATAGAGTTTTTCCTTCACTAGAATCCACAGATTGCACACGAGCCCAACTTTGGTTGGCCAGCCCATGTGCATCTATGGGTAGGTTCGTTAACCAATTATTTCTCTAATTAATTTTTAGTAATTTAATTTTACCCCAGAAACTTAATCAGTAGGCTTTGGCCTTCACTATAAGGATCCGATTAGGTCCAACCATTAACATGACTATACTTGATGCATCTAACCAATAAATGATTAGGCCCAATTTTGGTTGGCCAACCTAACCACCATTAGAGAGACACTTTCAAGTTATCATATTATGAATGAGAATTCCATTAGTCAATAAGCACCGAGCCTTTGGACCTTCGATGATTGTTGAGTTAATGGACCCATTATCATCTAACTTAATGAGAGGCTATGACTCTGTTATCTCTATAACTTTATCATTTTAAGGATCTAATAATTTTAGAAAATTTAAATTATTAGTGATTTAAGTATATAAAGAATATGAACCAATTTTCTCTCACTGACTTCACCAAGTCAAATCCTCCCACTGACTTCTCAAGTCGTCGACAAGGACTAGGATCAATTTCAGTCAGTGGGCTTCTAGATCAGTCTCACTGAATAAAATCAGTCTCATTGATTTTCTATGTGACATGGGTTAGCATGAATCATTGAGCAACCAAATCAAAATCTGATTAACCACATCACTACTACAAAAATGGTCTATGGTAGTGATTTTTATTAACCGCTGCTATAGATCGGACCAATGAAAGCAATTTTTGTAACCGTTACTATAGGTCCGACATATAGGAGTGGTTAACGAAAACCGCTGCCGTAGATCGGACCTATAGCAGCGGTTACAAAAAAATCGCTGCCATAGGTCGATCTATAGCAACGGTTCATTGTAAGCGCTACTATAGGCCAGACCTATAGCAGTGGTTAGTGAAACCACTGCCATAAGTCGGATCTATAGCAGTGGTTAGTGAAACACTGCCATAAGTCGGACCTATAGCAGCGGTTAGTAGAAACTGCTGCTATAAGCTTATTTATGGCAGCGGTTAATTGTAATCGCTGCCATATATATATATATATTTTTTTAAATATTATATAATTTTAAAATTTAATGCTCATCATTATCATTCATTATATAAATAATTATCATTAGAGTTTCGTCACAAAAGATCGCCTCAATCCGATGGCTCTACCTTCATCAATCAGAAAAATTCAATTTCAATGACCACGAACGATGATGCGATGATCTGATAGATGGAGACCTTCGATGGATCCAAAAATCTGCAATAATGATCTCAATGATATCTATAGCGTACTATCAAAGTTTTACTTCAATCGAATATCGTTATCTTAGTCAATTTATAAAGGTTAGTTTCGATCGTTAAATGATAAACGAGTGATCGAAGGACCAAATGGTGTTCGATTATGAGATAATATTTTCATAAATGATCTTGGCTATTATTTTAATTATTTTTTATAGTGGAGATTATAAAATTTAACTCATGAGATGAAGAATGATCTGAAACTATACATCTCCTGATAACCATTCTAAAACTTCATTGGTTGTTATGCTCGTGCTTTTGTAATATCTACTTAATATGAATAGTTTATACAAAAATAATTTAAATTTTACTATCATTGCTATATAGAATATTTAAAATTATAATAAAGATCATTTAACTAAAAAATTATCTCATAATTGGATGTCGTTTAACCCTTTGATCGCTTATTTCTAATTTAACGGCCAAAATTATTTGGTACTAAATTGACCATGATAACGATATCCGATTGAAGTGAAACTTTCATAATATGCTACAAACATCATCAACATCATCGTTACAAGTTTTTGGATCCATCGGAGGTCTCCAACTTTTAGATCATCGCATTATCATTCATGATTGTTGAAATTGAATTTTTCTAATCGATGAACATTGGGCCATCGGATCGAGGCGATCTTTTGCAATGATACTCTAATGATAATTATTTAGATAATGAATGATGAAGATGGAGATTAAATTTTAAAATTATATAATATTTAAAAAAAGAAATTATTTTCAACCTATGGTAGCAGTTATCAAAAACCACTGCAATAGATCTATAGTAGCGATTATAGAACCGTTGCCATAGATCTATGGTAGCGGTTTTGGGTAACCATTGCCATAGATCTATGGCAGCAGTTCGATAACCGCTGCCGTAGATTAGTTTTAAAATCTCCAAATTTTTTCTGCTTTTCTTCCGTACGTGCTTGATCTCTCTCTATCTCTCCCCCTCCTTTCTATCGTCGGTGAGGCTTCTTCCTCCCCGGTCGGTGCCGCCCCTCCTTCCCCCTCGACCTGCGCCACCCCTCCTTCCCCTCCCCCTCCACCCACCATCCCCGCCGCCCCTCCCCGCCACCTACGACCCACCCCCCACCCTCCCCCCGGCCGCCCTCCTTCCCCCCCATCCTCGCCGCTCCTCCCCAGCACCCGCCACCCCCACCGGCCCCCACCCTCCCCTCGGCTGCCCCTCACCCCCCATCCCCAGCTGCCCCTCTCCGCCACCTTTGCCACCCCTGCCTCCCCATCTTTGGCTGCCTCTCCCCGCCACCCCCCACCCAGCCCCCCCTCCCCCGAGCCGCCCCTCCTTCCCCCTATCCATGGCGACTCCTCCCTGCCACCCGCTACCCCACCCGGCCCCAGCCCCCCACCTCCCCTTGGCCACCCCTCCTTCCCCCCATCCCCAGCCGTCCCTCCTAGCCACCCTACCAACCCCCACCCCAACCCCCCATCCCCGGGCCATCCATCCGCACCACCCCCACTCAGCCCCCCACGCACCACACTCTCCCTCCCAATCGTCGACCCTCCCATCACTGTGCCTCTCGAGCCTCCTCATCACTGTGCTCCCTCCCTTGGCCCCCCATCCCCAGTTGCCTCTACTTTCTCTCTCTCTTTTCTCTTTCTCTCTTTTTCTCTATCTCACTCTCTTGCTTTTGTTTCGTAGGTTACCTCTAGTACCATCATCCTCCTCTAGCATCATTGCCGGCGACCCTCAAAGCTTTCGATGCGACCCGCTCTCTATAGCCGCATGTATATATATATTTTTTAATTTTATAGTATTATTTATTAATCATGTATAATTATAATAATTTATAGAATATTTATAATAAATATTATAATTATTTATTATAAATATTATAATTATCTGCATGCCATAGTTTTTGGGCCGTGTCATGATGGTAGCCTTGGGCTCTACCATGTCGATGACTATGGACTAGATCTATTAACAGATTGGGCTCGAAAGGAAATGTAGATATTCAAATCTGGATCTAATTTTAATTACTGATACCGAATCCAAATCTGAATACCTGATGGGTCTGTACTTGAAGTACCAAATTCAAACCCTAATGGATCTCGGAAGGCTAGACCTAATTTCGAGATCCGAAACTAAGAAACGAAGAGACTGAGAGGGAGATCGATAGATTGAGAGAGGGAGGGCCGGTTGCTCACCGATCGTTGGCAAGGGAGACTGAGAGTGGGAGGGAGGGAGGGAGGGAGGGGGTCCGGCCTCGCCACCATCGCTGGCGAGGGAGATCGAGAGAGGAAGAGAGGAAGGGAGGGATCCAGTCTGACCGCCATCACTAGGAGGGAGGGGGTCCGGCCTCACCACCATCATTGGGAGGGAGGGGGTCTAGCCTCATCGATGAGGGAGATCGAGAGAGGGAGAGTGGGAGATCAAGAGAGCAAGAGAGGGAGGGAGGGTATCCGGCCTCATCGGCATCACTGGGAGGGATGGGCTCCAGCCTTACCGATGAGGAAGATCGAGAGAGTGAGAGAGGGAGGGATGGGGTCTGACCTCGCTAGCAAAGAAGATCGAGAGAGCGAGATCGAGAGATGGAAAAGTTGGGAGGGAGGGTTTCGACCTTGCCACCATCGCCAATGAGATAGATTGAGAGAGGGAGAGAGGGACTGATCGAGGGGATGGCACACAGTCGAGCCAGCTTGGAAATGCTATCGAGCCGATTAGAGGAGGACCCAAGCTGGATGTCTCAAGCATGGAGCTAGCTATCTCAAGCACAGAGCTAGCTCTACTTCTGAGTGAATAGAATTTAATATATCTGTCTATGGTTCCAACTTTAAGCCCTAAGGTGCCACCATCATCTACTTTGTTCTTCTTTCAGGTTTCTGAATTAACACCAAGGTTCATGCAAGAGATCGGATCTACGACTATTGCTCATCCTTAATTATTTATTAATGTAATTCATGTTGTAGAATTTATTGTATAACATTTTCTAGATGTTTATCTCTTATTACTTTTGTTTATTGCATTGCATAATGATAGACCCGTCAATTGATTAGTATACATATTAGAGACTATTTATTGATGCTATACTAATATTATTGTTCAACATATTATATTGATTAATGTTCATTAACATTGTAGGTCATGATGGCCTGAATACCTCTAGGCTCCCTGACCATCTATCTCAGATCTTAAGGTCTGAGCACTCTAGGAGGATCCGATGCAGGCCCAGACACATGCTGATGAGCTACTAGTCTGAGGCAAGCGTCTCCTTATAGACATCTAGTTTTGTCAGTCGAAAGGAGCTTAAGGAGGCATTGACATGGTCAGATCATGCTGCAATGCGGGCAAATTTGGCTGAGAAGCGTGCATCTCATCTGAAGGGCATCGTGAGGGACATGATGTTGATGCTTAGTGCATATTTTGGAGTCACGACCTTCGAGGATATATTGGCCTACATTCTAGCTCTAGCTTTAGCTCCAGCTCCAGCCCCAACTCCAGCTCTAGCTTCGAATCCAGCTCCAAGTCTAGCTTCGACTCCGGCTCCGACTCTCGGTGATGACGATGGTGATGTCGATTTTGGAAACTTTTGATGTATTTTATTTTTTTTAAAAATATTATAATAAATTTTATTCGATAATAAAATTTTAGTAATTTAGAATAATTTTTATGTTTATTATTTCTTTTATGTTATATATCTATATTTATCAGGTAAAATATATATAAAAAAATAAAAATTTTAATTTTTTTAGTTATTCAAGATCTACGGTAGTGGTTTTATAACCGCTACTATATCCATGCCAATCACTACCATAGATCTCTGGTGTAAATGGTGTCAACCGATGCATTAGACCTATGGCAACAATTAAGAAACCGCTGCTATAGATCGATCTATTGTAGTGATTTATAAACTACTATAATAGGCTATCTATGGTAGTGGTTCAAATAACCACTGCTATAGAGCTACGACGATGGCTGTGGTAGCAGCAGTTAAAGAACCACTATTATAGCCTATGACAGTGGTTTTTTTGAATATGGCAGCGGTTATGAACCGCTATCGTAGTCCTTTTTTGTAGTAGTGCATTGGCTAGGTAAGTAAGATCAGTAGAAGGGTTTGCTGAGGCTTGCCTTAGATACCATCAGAAATGGTCAGATAAGCGGGCTGCCAATTAAAAACCATCAATCTGGGATGCCAGACTTACCTTAGATACCAATCGATTTATCAATTTTGATTTGGTTTAACTAAAGACTCGGGCTCGACCACTGAGCCACGATCAGTATCCATTTGTAAGATGTATGGACTTTGATCAACTACAACTATTGAAATGATCTATAGAAATGATCTAATCCTAATTAATGATTAATTAAGTTTGATCAATTTTTTAACTAAGTCCATATTTAATCTAACCCTATGTCTAACCCTGTTAAGGATCTGATCAAAGCTAACCCATTATTCTTTAACCCATGTTTTATGAAATTATCTTAGGATCTTTAAATCATAAACCTAGATCCTAAACAATCACTTAATTCCTAATTAAGTTCAAGCTTATGAGTTTTGGTTTATGGAACCTCAGAACTAATTTCTAACTTAATCATTTGAAACATTTTCAAATTGGTAAAAAATTACATTGAATCACATTCAATATATATATGGTTTTAGATCTGATTAGTTTTAATATTTTGATCATGTCCTAAGGTTCTAAATCTAAGATTTTCCAAAAGGTAAGTTCATAATTTATATTCTATAATATAAATATATTCTAGATTCAAAACAAAATCATATATCAACATATGCAATAAGAGGATCTAGATCTAAATATAAAATACATCATACAGATCAGATCATGAAATATTTAAAATTAAATTTAAAATTTAAAATAAATCATAAATCATTTTAGATCTCATCTAACATATTTAAGATTTAGATTATTTGGGTCAGCACATACTAGGACAATCTTTCCACTTTAATGGGTAAACCTTACACAAAATAACTTTATAGTAGTATGTGCAATCCGATATTATTTAAGTCTAATCTAAATAATCTAAAATAGTTCTAACATCAACATAGTTTTAGATTTAAAATCAAAAAATTGAATAATAATTTTTTTAGATCTAATTTAAATAGTTCATGATTCACATTAAGATCAGCACACACTAGGACTACCTTTCCATTGTAAGGGGTTATCCTTACAATAGAACAACCTTATGGTAGTATGTGAAATCTTTAATTAATTTTAATTTTTAAATTTATTCTCAAGCATATATGAATATGTTATGAAAGAACATAGGTGCTCTAATACCACTGATGGAAAATATGCAGGGTTTCATGTATGAATATCAAAATAGTTTTTAAATATAATGCAGTAGAACATGCAGATTAAACCATTTAATTTATAAATGCATGTGATCAAGTTACTAAATCCTAGAACTAGAATCTATAATATATCATAATGCATCCTAAATCTGAAAATAAAAAAGTTTGGTATTGATCAAATCAATACCATAGATCTAGAATAATTTAAGATTAGAAATCTTGATCACATTTAGATGAGAGAAGAGATCATATCTCTTACCTTGCATGGGTTGAGAACTCTGTGGTTGATTTTTGATATTTTCATGGAGCTGCATACATATCCGATCTATATAGAAGATCCACATGAGACTGCAACAAAATCGAAGGTTCGTCGAACGAAGATCCGCTCAAAGTGCTAGCTTCTTACGGATCCCTCCAGATGGTTAATCTAATTTATTCTTTGAATCTCTTAGATATTCCATGAGATGAAGAAAAAGAGGAGGATTAGAAGAGAAATCTAACTTTTGGATCTCCATAAATCTAAAATAAAATACATTAGAAAAGACTCCTAAGAGAAGATAAATCTTCTCTTTCAAGACATCAATAACTGATGTCTTGAAAATATTCTTATGGTAGGACAAAGGAAAGACATTCTCCCCTAGGTTTTCCTATTATTTTTAGATCTCACACACTCTAATTTTTCTCATAGAAAAATCATATAAAAATATAAAGAAGAAGGATTCTCAAAGAAACCCAAAGAGAAGACCATCTTCTATTTTCCTTCTCTCATTAGGACATGATCCGATCATGTCCAAAATTGATCTTCATGCTCCAACATCTTGGAGCATAGATCACCATGCCCTCATCCTCTCTCTCTCTTAAATTTTAATTATATAAAAATCATACAAAATAAATAAGAAAAAAATACTTTAAAAAAATAAAGAGAAGACAATCTTCTATTACCTTTGTCCATTCAAGACATCGATATTTGATGTCTTGATGAAGATCTTTTCTTTGAGAAACATGGTTCCCCAAATATCCACATCTTCTCCTCCTTTTCTTCTAATTTTTTTATGATTTTTTGTAATTTTAAACGTCCTAAACCTGATAGGAGGCATCCTCCCTTGTATATATGGAAGACTAGGTCAAAACCTAGTCTCAAAAGGAGACCAAGGAGAAGTTTTAGGAGGCATCCAACTCTTGGATGCCTTCCTCCTTATTTTTTAGGTGTGAAGAACAGAAAACCATATGTAAAACCAAAGGAATTAAGTGCACAAAAGAAAAGAAGGCATGGAAAAAGAATTCCATAAGGAAAGTGAAGGACAAAACCTATTTTTCGGGTCAGGTTCATTCGGATCTAATTGGATCAGGAGGGATATTTCAAAAAAAAATTTTCTAAGATCCTAATCAGATCTGAGACTCTTCAAATATAATCTTATTAATTTAATAAATAAATAAAAAAAATTAAATCTAACTTAATTATACCTTTATTTTGGATAATCCAATTATCCTATGATGATCCCGATGTTTGCCTGAGGTTCTGGATGTAGCCACGCAAGTGCCTGGCATCTACCGATACCCACTCGAGTAGGATCTAAAGATCTTCTCCTTATCAATTAATTCTCCAAAAATCAAATCTAGATCTGATCTTGAAGGTCTTCAAAATTGCTTTTGAAGAACAGTCATTGTCTCTTGCAGTACTGCCATCTTCTTCCTTTCCTAGCGCCTTTCACATGCTTGGATCACACCTTGTTCATCCCCAAAAGCCCTTGGGCATGGAGAGGAGAGAGAGGACCAGAGGGTGGCATAGAGAAGGAGGGAGAGGGGCTATGTGGCATGGGCTAAAGGCAGAAGAATTGAATTCTAGGCACAGACAAGGTTTATATAGACCCTGCTGCGCCATGTAGTGCCACATCATCTTGGCCAATCATAGCCCTTTATGCAATCAGATCTAAATCTGATTGATGGAATGACATCATCTGATCCAATTAGATGAGAGACCCTAAAAACTCTCCTTAGGTGGTGCCAAGGTCAAATAAGGCTTCTTGACACCACACAGTTTAATCCCCTGAAGCAACCTAAAGTCCCATCTATATGGGACTCCATCTTTTATCCTCATAGGGTGCATGCATCCCTAGCCATGCACCCCCTTCTTGTCTACTTTATAGTAGGAGGACAAGTCCCCAGGTACTCTCCTATGGGTGCAAGACATATTGGTAGATGTCTAAGTGTTTAGGATCAATATTTGACCAATGTCCGAAGACAAGATTTAGCAGGTAATGAAAAATAATAGGTGTTGTCTCAAATTTATCTCATAAATTAAGACAATCCTTTTCTAACCTGGACAAGCTCCAGTTAGACTAAGTAAAGGTTCCTGAGTGAGCCCAAACATATTTGGCTCCATCAAGATAATCTTTAATGATTGTTAAAGGAGAATATTAGGCTCAATCATGTGCTAGCATGATTTTCTTGAACCTAATAGAATCTTATTCAAATCAATTGAACTAGGTTAATCCAATTGATGATATCCAGATCTAAACTTTTATTTGTGTGATCTAGTTAGGTTTAGTTTCGTACGGCAATGGGATATGTCATGATCTCTATCATCGACATCACCAAAACACCTTCAGATGGATCAGAACTTTTCTGATTCAGACATCTAGTATGATCGATCATCCAAATCATTCTAATTGCTCCCAAAATCCACCAGTGACACCTAGCAGCATATGGTGGCAAACCATCAAAACTAAAAGCAAACTTCTCGATGCAGTTACCTATATGATTAAGTTCCTTTATCTTGAGCCTCGATCAGATTAGGGTTAAGGTGATCTCGTCAAACTCAAATTTTTGTCATATGAATTAATCATTTGATTCAAGTGTAATGTGAAAACTCTAATAGAAACTCTTTCTATTATTTTACTCTACCGTGGCCATGAGCTTATGGACTGGATTCTCATGATCATCATAGGGCTGCTCCTCATCTATCGAGGTAGATAGATCCCCTATTAGTGCAATCCAATTCCTACAATGAGCATGCTATAGCCAACATACACCTCAGGGTTCCAAATGGCTAGGAGATTAAGTTATGGTATAGTCAAATTATAACACCCTTAAGGTGAACTGCCGATGCTCCTCAGATCAAAGAACCAGACACACTACCTCAGCTTCGAGCCAGCCATCAATGGGAAGGTAGATTTCCTCATGACTGCTCGAGGTGGTCACGTTGAGTGTCCTCATTCCCTAACGAGTACCTATACTCTTACTCCGATGTCTCTACACCGTAGACTCAAGACTCATCTATCCAAAAAAAGTGATCGTATACCAACCTTTCGGATTAATCACCATCCTCATGATGATCCTACGGTCGGGAGCATTTTATAAGTTAATAATGAAAATTAATGTCTTAAATTTTCAACTCTTAAAAATATAAACTATCATTACCATTAACTCAAGGGATGTATCACAGACACTTTCAAATATACACTATGATAGAAAATAACCCATTTTATTATATATAGCTAGAATTATAATTTTATCCTTAGAACTGTATTACAAGTGTAAGCCAATCTGGCTTCTAGGGCACACATATCTAACAAACTCCCACTTGATCTAAAGTCAATTGGCTATAAATCTAAGTCCCATCTTCTCAAGATGGGCTTCAATCTTCTACTGGCCCAATTACTTTACAAGGGGGTCTACCGCATTGTCTGTGGAGTCGACTCTCTTGACCTCGACGTAACCATTCTCAAGGTAATCATGGATGAGGTGGTATCGCCACTCGATATGCTTGAATTTTTGGTGAGACCTTGGCTCCTTAGCAAGGGCTATGGCGCCATTATTGTCGCAGTATAGAGGAATGGCATCTGATGGCATCACTCCATTCTCTATGATGAACTTCTTATACCAGAATGCCTCCTTCATAGCTTCTGATGCAATAATGTACTCTGCTTCCATGGTGGAATCTGCTATCACTATCTGCTTGGAAATCTTCCAACTGATAGCTCCACCATTATACAAAAACAGACTTTCAGATGTCAACTTTTGATCATCTATATCGGACATAAAATCTGAGTCTGTATAACCCTAGACTTGGAGTTCTCCATTACCAAAAATCAACATCATATCCATAGTTCTTCTTAAGTACTTAAGGATACATTTCATAAAAGTCTAGTGTTCTTCACCTGGATTCGACTGATATTTGCTCATGACACTCACAGCATGGGCTATATCAGGTCGTGTACATAACATGGCATACATGAGGCTCCCTACTGCTAAAGCATAAGGGATCTTGCTCATGTGTTCAATCTCCTCAGGTGTGTTGCGACATATTTTCTTAGAGAGATGAATGCCATGTCTGAAGGGTACCAATCTCCTCTTGGAGTTTTTCATGCTAAACCTCTTTAGCACTCCTCTATGTTCATCTTCTGTGAAAGACCTAGCAACCTATTTGGTCTATCTCTACAGACCATAATTCTTAGAATAAAGGATGCTTCTCCTAGGTCTTTCATGGAGAATTCTTTAGATAACCACATTTTAACTATGGTCAACATGAAAATATCATTCCCAATAAGGAGGATATCATCTACGTACAGTAGAAAAAAGATAATAGTGCTCCCACTAATCTTTTCGAAAATACATGGTTCCTCCTCATTTTGATGAAACCAAAAAAATTGATCACATCATTAAAATGACTATTCCAGCTCTGACATGCTTGCTTAAGTCCATATATGGACCTTTGCAGTTTACATACTTTGTGATCAACATCACTGGATGTAAAATCTAGTGGTTGTTTCATATAGATATTTTCCTTAAGGTATCCATTTAAGAATGCTGTTTTCATGTCCATTTGCCATTTTTCATAATCGAAATAGGCTGCAATAGCAAGCAATGTGCGGATGGATTTTAGCATGGCTACTGACAAAAAGGTATCCTGATAGTGAATTCTTTCATACTGACTATACCCTTTTGCCACTAATCTAGCTTTGAATGTCTCCACATACCCATATGCACCAATCTTTCTCTTGTAGATTCATTTACACCCAATAGGTATTATACCTTCTGATGGATCTACCAAGGTCCAACTTGGTTTGAGTGCATCGAGTTAATTTCTGACTTCGTTGCCTCAAACCATTTCTTCGAGTCAATATTCGATATCGCCATGTCATAGATTTTGGGATCATCACCATGAACCCTAATACCTGCGAGAAATATTTTCTCTATTTTCTTTGAAATAGTACTTAAGTACCTCTCAGGAGGATGGAAAATTCTTTTCGATCTACAAGGTGGAGGAGGTAGTGATTGTATTGGCTCAACCTAATTTGGTTCCATAGGATTCTTAGCTCATTGCTCTTGTTAGATTTTTTCTCCAGCTGGATCTACTTTGCAATGCCACCATCTTGAATAAACTATTTTTCAAGAAAGTTGGCATGCCAACTCACAATGATATTGTAGTCTTCTGGAATGTAGAAATAATATTCTAATGACTCTTTAGGATATCCAATGAATCAAGCTCTAAAGAACCTATAGTCTAACTTGTCTGCTTGTTGCCTTTTGATATGAGCCAGACAACCCCAAATTCTGAGATTTTTTTGACTTGGTTTCTTGCCATGCCATATCTCATACGGTGTGCTAGGAACAGTTTTAGAGGGAATTCTATTTAGTAAATATATAGCAGTTAACAGACTATCCCCATAGAAAATTAGGGATGTTTGTGAAGTTCATCATAGATCGAACCATATCTAATAGGGTCCAGTTCCTTCATTCTGAAATCTTGTTGAGTTGAGGTGTTCCAGATGGAGTCCATTGAGAGACTATGTCATTTTACTTGAGATAGTTCAGGAATTCTCGACTAAGATATTCACCTCCTCAATCTGATCGAAGAATCTTAATGGGTTTTCCATTTTGCTTTTCAACTTCATATCTGAATTCCATAAACTTTTCAAAGGATTCAGACTTGTGTCTCATAAGATACACATACTCATACCAAGATAAATCATTGGTAAAGGTTATGAAGTAGTCAAAGTTGCCACTAGTCGGCACATCAAATGGGTGCACGTATCAGTATGCATTAGGGCAAGTAGTTCCGTGGCCCTTTCTCCATGTCCTAGGAAAGGGAGCTTAGTCATTTTGCCATGAAGACATGATTCATAAATTGGATATGACTTAATAGTCAATTGACTCAATAGCCCAATTTTCTCTAATTTGTTAATCCTATCTTCTGCTATATGACCTAGCCTTAGGTGCCATAGATACCAATCATTTGAACTATCCCTGGGTCATTTTGATCTTATGCATTCATATTTTGCTCGATATTAAAGATAGATACATCAATATATAACTGGTAGCGACCATTAATAAGAAAACCACTTGCAATTTTATTTCTTTCATAAAGAATATTTCAATGGTCCTTAACAAAACTAATTACATAGCCTTCTTGTGCTAAACATGAAACATAAATCAAATTTCTGCTTGTAGCAGACACAAAATAATAATCTCTAAGTACTAAATCTAAGCCAGATGGTAGTCCAAGAGGGTAGGTTCCCATGGCCATAGCAGCAATCCTTGCTCCATTTTCGACATGTAGGATCATCTCTGATAGGTCTAGTGTACATGGCGGAAGCATGGATTTCAAAGCAAAATATGAAATCAAAACAAACCAAACCCTAACCCTAGGACCACTTTATTAGCAATTAAATTATATAACATGCATTTGTAATATAAAAGAAAGTATTAGAATATACCTCTTATCGCTAAACCCTAAATTAACCCTGATTGTCGGTAGTAGTCTGTCAGGGGTTCCACTAGGTGCCCACGTGTTCACCTTTTAATGTTGATCCACACAGAGACTTGATCGAGACACCAGTACCTCTGATTTATATAATTAAAATTCTTATAATAAGAACTTCAATTAAATGGGCAAGACCTTCTTAAGCCTTTATGCCACCTTCCATGCGTTTCCTTATCAATCTTTCTTTTTCTTTTGTCTTCTTAATTTTTCTTCCTAATCTCTTAGTCTTAAGATAACTTCTTGTCCTTATAAAGACAAGGTCTAGACAACAGAAAGGAAGAAAGAAAATTGGACAAAAAGAAACTCTTGTAAAAAAGAGAAGATAATGTTCACATTCACGGACTCTTGATGCACACCCTTATTTATAATGAACATAAGGATGCCAACAAAATTCTCATGCCCTTTCCTTATCCATTTCTCACACCCCATCAGCCAATCTCATGCCTCATCAGTAAAAATGAGATATAGACTTAGTCCAAAAGGTGCCTTAATGCAGAAAGACTCTTTGGACTAATTCTACATATTTTTTATGAAGAGTCGCGATGCTTCATCCTTGGCGCCATCCTTTCCATCCATTAGATCATGAAACAAAGCCATCCAATGGCTCTAAAAGGGGATGCCCATTCAGCAAGAAGGCATGGAAGAAAAACTTTGAATAGTCAAAGTCCCAAGAGATTTTGACACGGTCCAAGAGACGTCAAGGAGGAGTAGGCGGCATGGGGTCTTGAGCGGCAAGGTATCTTGGGCGACAAAACAACATGGGCAAAAAATTTAAAAGGAAAATAAGTCTTTTATCTATAGAAGGACTCTTCTATGCCCCATATCTAATGTCCATGCAAATTAAAAAAAATTATGCGACATAATATATGGAAAAAGTCAAAGAAGGTAGGCGTCATCTTATTCGATGCACCAAAGTGTCCTTTGCACATGAAATACTTTCCATGCATAAGAGAGAGACTCTCTGGCACATGGGATGTAGATATGTGGCACCCAATATGAAGCCCAATCAATCTAGATTAGTCCAACTCAAGACCAAATCCTATTTGGCTCAAATCGGATCTAAATTAGCCTAAATCGAAAGCCGATTCGAATCCAATTCAAATCCTGGTGCCAGGGTTTGCTATATGTGCTAGCATATTCATCTTGCAAACATGGTCTAATCTAATTAGACCCTTAATCATTTTTTTTTGTGTGTGACCCATTGGGTTCCACATCTAACCAGTAATGAGTCAAGGTGTGATTTGACCTAATCTGGTTAGAACTCAACCAAACTGATTTAGGTCAAAACTAGCCAACCCAATTTGACTTAAATTAGAACACTTTCTAATTTAATGATCAAATTAAAATTTTAACTTTGATCAAACCCACAAGACATGATTGACATCTAGCAACATATCATGACTACCCGAAAGATGTGAAAATTTTGATGGAAATACCAAACATACCATTTAGTGAAATTTACCATGCAACTAGATCCTTCGATCTCCTGCATCCTGAATATGACTCTGGGTATGAAAATATGTCAACCCCAATATCATATTTATTTCTCTTTCAATCTTATGATAATGATTCATTTAATGAAATATTAGAAACCATTTCTAATTTTTTTCATCATGCTTTGATCAAAGTCTTCTTGAATCATTATTTGTTTGAAGCAGATAGGATGCTATTTCCTCTTACCAGGAATGATCGATTTCATGTTAACCTACTCACAACCTTCATATATATAATCTACCATATCCAGATCATCCCGTACATAACTGAGTCATGAATGAGTATGAACCAAAATATGGATTTATATATATAAGATTCTATGGTAGTTTCAGGTCAAAGGATTACATGCACAAATTCCACTATGAGAACCATCTATTGACATGTAGATAAGACTCCATTAGATATTCTCAATTTGGATCAATTCAGTGAACTCATTCTCTAATGAGCACCCACATTCTTGTATTAGTGTCATACACAAGTTATTGTGAGATCAATCACCCTCTTAATTGAGCATACAAAGAATGTGCTAGTCTTACCGAAAAACAACATTGATCCCTAACTCAATGTCCCATCGACTAGGAATATTTAAATTAGGATTTTAAGATTTTAGGTCTCACTAGTATGATCTCATCATAATCCTAAAATCATAGCCCTAATTTATAGGGTTCATCATAATCTTAAATAAATAATAAGACACTGCATATGATGAAATAAATGCCTTTATTTATTAAAAATGTCATTACATGAGTCTGGAAGACAAAGAACATCCCAAAAATAAATTGGCTTGAGGGCATAATTCCTTTCAATCTCCCACTTGCACTAAAGCCAATCGCCCTTATATTTTAATCCCATACAATCAAGGTGGCGATCAAACAGTTGCAGTGGTAAAGCCTTAGTGAATGGGTCTGCTATGTTGTTCTTTGTATGTACTCGTTCATTCTATGACTACATCTTGTCTTTCAATAATTTCTCGAACGAGATGGAAGCATCTCAGAATGTGTTTGGATTTATGATGAGACCTTGGTTCCTTTGCTTGAGCTATAGCTCCAGTATTATCATAGTAAAGTGGTACTGATTTCTCAATTTTAGGAATAATTTTCAATTCAGTGATGAACTTCTTCATCCAGACAGCTTCCTTGGTGGCTTCACTTACAGCTATGTATTCTGCTTCAGTGGTTGAGTCAGCTACAGTTGGCTGCTTAGTACTCTTCCAACTCACTACTCCACCATTCAGAGTAAAGACATATCCCTGAAATGGATTTGCTATCATCTGGGTCTGATTGAAAACTAGAATCAGAATATGCTTCTAGTTTAAGATCAGAACCACCATATACAAGAAAAATATCTTTAGTCCTTCTTAAGTACTTAAGAATATTTTTCACAGCTTTCCAATGATCCTCTCCTGGATCAGCTTGAAATCTACTTGCAATGCCTAAAGCATAAGCAACATCAGGCCTTGTACATAACATGGCATACATTATTGATCCAACAGCCGAAGCATAAGGAATAGAACTCATTCTATTTCTCTCTTCAGGTGTCTTTGGAGACATCTTTTTAGAGAGATGTATGCCTTGACTCATGGGTAAATAACCTCTTTTACTCCCATCCATACTGAATCTTTTCAGTATTAAGTCAATGTACCTTGATTGGGACAAGCCTAGCATCCTCTTAGATCTATCTCTATAGATCTTTATTCCTAGTATATAGGATGCTTCTCCCAAATCTTTCATGGAAAAACTTATTTGATAGCCATAATTTGACTGATTGTAACATTGGGATATCATTCCCAATGAGGAGTATGTCATCTACATACAGAACCAAGAAGACTATGGTTCTCCCACTAGTTTTCTTGTACACACATGGTTCATCCAACATTCTTGATAAAACCAAACTCTTTTACTTGTTTCATCAAAATGGATGTTCCAACTCCTTGATGCTTGCTTTAATCCATAAATGGATCTCTTAAGCTTTGCATACCTGATTTGGTCTCTCATTTGACTCAAATCCCTTCTGGCTGTGACATATAGACCTTCCTCCTCAAGGAAACCATTAAGGAAGGCAGTCTTTACATCCATTTGCCATATTTCATAGTCGTGGTATGCTGCTATAGCAAGCATAATCCGAATAGATTTGAGCATGGCAATAGGTGAAAATGTTTCATCATAATCAATCCCTTATTTTTGCCTAAAACCCTTAGCCACCAATCTGGCCTTATAGGTTTCAATTTGACCATCAGCTCCAATCTTTTTCTTAAAAATCCATTTGCATCCAATAGGATTTATATCCTCTGGTGCATCCACCAAAGTCCATACTTTGTTGGTGTGCATGGATTCTATTTCGGATTGCATGGCAGCCAGCCATTTGTAAGAGTCCTTACTTTTGACTGCTTCCGTATAGGTCAGAGGTTCGTCATTCTTCAATGACTTGGGCTTCATTGTTCTCAATAATGAACCCATACCTCATAGGTGTATTTCGTACTCTTTTAGACCTACGGATAGGAGTTATGTGTTCTGGTTCTTTTATGTGATTATATGGTTGAGAAATTTCTATTTGATTTTCTTTTGAACTTCACTAAGTTCAATATTTCTGCCACTGCCCTTTTCTAGGATAAATTCTTTTTCCATGAAAATGGCATGCCTACTTACAAATACCTTTTGTTCAGTAGGATGGTAGAATAAATATCCTATACTATTTCTAGGATATCCTATAAATAGACATCTGTCTGATCTAGCATCAAGTTTATGTCCAAAATTTCTTTTGACATATGCTGGACAACCCCATATCTTAAGATACTTAAGATTAGGTTTCTTACTTCTCCATATGTCATATGGAGTACTAGATACAGATTTAGAAGGTACTCTATTCAAGATGTAAATTGCAGTCTCCAGAGCATGACCCCAGAAGAAAATAGGTAATTCAGTGAAGCACATCATGGACCGTACCATATCTAATAAGGTATGATTTTTTCTTTCGGCTACACCATTTAATTATGGTGTATAAGGAGGTGTCCATTCAGAGAGAATCCTTTAACTTTAAGATAGTCTAGAAACTCACTAGATAAGTATTCTCCTCTCGATCAGATCGAAGGATTTTTATACATTGTCCAGTTTATTTTTCGACCATACTTTGATACTCTTTAAATTTATCAAAGGCTTCTGATTTGTGTTTCATAAGATACACATATCCAAACCTAGATAAATCATCAGTGAATGTTAATAAAATAAGAGTATCCTCCTCTGGCTTGAGTTGTCATAGGACCACATACATCCGTATATGTACAAGTCCTAATAACTCATTTGTCCTTTCTCTATGTCCACTAAATGGAATCTTGGTCATTTTACCCATGAGGCATGATTCACAAGTTCCTAATGATTCATAATCAAAAGGATCAAAGAACTTTTCTTTGTATAACTTGTTAATCCTAGCCTCACTAATATGACCTAATCGACAATGCCAAAGTAAAGTATTATTTATGTCATCTCTCTTACGTTTTCTATTTTCATCAATATGAAATATATTATCATCCAAACATAGAGTCAACAAACCATTGCTAAATATGCCAAAACAAATATTTTCATTAGAATATTTGATCGAGCAACCTTCGCTCGTTACATTAAGACTATAACCTTGTTTTAATAACAAGGGTATAGATATAATATTTCTAATGATCTTAGGCATATAATAACAATTTGTAAGCTCTAAGATCTTCCCATAAGGTAACTTCAATATATTTTGTCCCTACAGCTTCTGCTTGGATAGAATCTCCTCCAGCGCCATAGAGCTTTGAAGTCACCTTTCTTCAAACTCTTAATTTTCTGCATAGCCCCTGCAAAGATTTGCAGATATGAAAAACCACAGTCGGTATCTAATACCCAAGAATTTGAAATGAAAGAATTTAATGATAATATAGTATGTATCTCATACATACCTTTTGGTGCATTATTTGCACCAGACTTCACGGTTGCAAGGTAAGCCTTGCAATTCCTCTTCCAATGATCTATTTTGCCGTAGTGAAAATAGGTCATCTGTCTGGAGACCTTCTTCTCCCTTTTTCTTCTTATTTATACCACTTTTAGGATTCAACCTTCTCTTTGAACCCTTTTTGCCTGCCTTCTTCTTGGAGATCCCATCCACAAGAAGAAGAGGAGCCTTATCTTTCTTGATATGGCTTTCTGCTGTCTTGAGCATATTTAACAGCTCAGGCAATGAAGAATTCAGTTTGTTCATGTGATAGTTCACGACAAACTGAGAAAATGATTCTGGGAGTGATTGCAGGATCAAATCCTGACTTAACTCTCCATCCATAACAAAACCTAATTGACTTAATCGAGTGATTAGGTCAATTACCATCAAAACATGATTTTGTATGGATGTTCCTTCTATCATTCTTGCATGAAATAATTGCTTAGATATCTCATATCTAGCAGTCCTACTATGCTCTCCATAAAGCTCTTTTAGATTGAGCAATATGGATTGAGTGTCCATGCTATCATGCTGCCTCTGTAATTCATTATTCATAGAGGCAAGTATGATGCATTTGACAGTAAGGGAAATCATTTTGCCACATCTTGTATGTGGACTTATCTTCATCTGTGGCATCATTTTCTAATGGCTTAGGATCAGGGGCATCAAGAATATAGGAGAGTTTTTCTTGACTGAGTACTATTTTTAAGGTTTCTCAACCAGTCAACATAATTTTGATCAGTCAATTTATTTGAATCCAAAATTGAACGTAATGAAAGTGAAGAAGCCATTTAATCTACATAATAAAGAACAATATATAAGCAAACAACTTCATGATGACAAACATAATTAAATTAGGACTTTAATTTAATTATGTCTCCCACTAAAAAACATAACCCTCTTATTGATTTTCTTAGTGAGAATAAGATCCTAATTCCTTATAAAAAGTCTTGTGGTTGCACAACAAACTTGTTATAAGTTCAAAGGTAGGAAACTCTTTCCAATTGCATTTTATGCAACTCTCAAAAAACTTTTGCCTCTAAAACATTAATAGCCTTGTGTTAACACAACAAACTTTAATGTTTTAGTTTAAGTAGAACCCTTCATTTCTATACAGTCAAAATGAAATATAACTACTTTTGTGGTTACACAACAAAGTAGTATATTCAAAATGCTGTAAGCATCTCAATGCACTAGATTAATATTACATCATTCCCCATGATAGATCTTGTGGTTTACACAACAGAACTAATATGGTTCTGGACATAATAAGAAACTAGTATGAAGGAAGGCCTTAATGTAGTGAATATAATACTTAAGCATTTCAATCTGAATTAAATTAATCGAAATCGGCTAGGTAAATGGGAGAGAAGTGGGAGTCCCCCCATTGCTTTCCTTAGACACCAATAAATTGGCCAGGTTAGACAATGGAATCCAATTAAAAAACCATGTTCTCTTTACCAATCATGAACCATTTTTCCTAGACACCGATTGATCAATTAGACATCCTGACTGATTCAGCTATAGATTAATTACACTACAACTTAATATAATTTTTATAGAGAGATTTAAATGGTCTCAATGCATACATATTGATTTAAATCAAACTAAATATCTAATAGCATCAATAAAATATATATATCTATTAACATGTATAATTATTCTAGGACAACCATCATTATATAGTGAATACTTTCCACTATATCAGGGCAACCTTTACAGAATAATATATACAACATAATCTCATTATGATAAGTAAAAGAATATGATCTCATCATATATAAATAAAAACATGCTAAAAATATTATATCATATTTTTCATTTATGCCATTATACTATAAGCAAAGCATTATATGATTTAACCTAATAAGGCTTGCTCTGATACCACTGATAGGTTTGGTGTACATGGTGGAAGCATGGATTTCAAAGCAAAATATGAAATCAAAACAAACCAAACCCAAACCCTAGGACCACCTTATTAGCAATTAAATCATATAACATGCATTTGTAATATAAAAGAAAGTATTAGAACATACCTCTTATCGCTAAACCCTAAATTAACCCTGATTGTCGGTAGTAGTCTGTCAGGGGTTCCACCAGGTGCCCACGTGTTCACCCTCCAACATTGATCCACACAGAGACTTGATCAAGACACCAGCACCTCTGATTTATATAATTAAAATTCTTGTAATAAGAACTTTAATTAAATGGGCAAGACCTTCTTAAGCCTTTATGTCACCTTCCTTGCCTTTCCTTATCTATCTTTCTTTTTCTTTTGTCTTCTTAATTTTTCTTCCTAATCTCTTAGTCTTAAGATGACTTCTTGTCCTTATAAAGACAAGGTCTAGATAAGAGAAAGAAAGAAAAAAAATTGGACTAAAAAAAACTCTTGTAAGAAAGAAAAGATAATGTTCACATTCACGGACTCTTGATGCACACCCTTATTTATAATGAACGTAAGGATGCCAACAAAAATCTCACACCCTTTCCTTGTCCATTTCTCATGTCCCATCAGCCAATCTCATGCCTCATCAGTAAAAATAAGATATAGACTTAGTCCAAGAGGTGCCTTAAAGCAGAAAGACTCTTCGGACTAATTCTACATATTTTTTATGAGGAGTCGCGATGCTTCATCCTTGGCACCACCCTTTTCATCCATTAGATCATGAAACAAAGCCATCCAATGGCTCTAAAAATGGATGCCCATTCAGCAAGAAGGTGTGGAAGAGAAACCTTGAATAGTCAAAGTCCCAAGAGATTTTGACTTGGTCCAAGAGACGTCAAGGAGGAGTAGGTGACATGGGGTCTTGAGTGGCAAGGTATCTTGGGTGATAAAACAACATGGGCAAAAATATTTAAAAGAAAACGAAGTCTTTTATCCATAGAAGGACTCTTCTGCACCCCATATCTGATGTCCATGCCAATTAAAAAAAATTACGCAACATAATATATGAGAAAAGTCAAAGAAGGTAGGCGTCATCTTATTCCATGCGCCAAAGTGTCCTTTGAGTTTGAAATACTTCCCACATGCAAGAGAGAGACTCTCTGGCACATGGGATGTAGATATGTGGTGCCCAATCTAAAGCTCAATCAATCTAGATTAATCCAACTCAAGACCAAATCCTATTTTGCTCAAATCGGATCTAAATTAGCTCAAATCGGAAGCTGATTTGAATCCAATTCGAATCCTGGTGCTAGGGTTTGCTATATGTGCTAGCATATTCATCTTGCAAACATGGTCTAATCTAATTAGACACTTAATCAATTCTCTTTATGTGTGACCCATTGGGTTCCACATCTAACCAGCAGTGAGTCTGGGTGTGATTTGACCTAGTCTGGTTGGAACTCAACCAAACTGATTTAGGTCAAAACTAGCCAACCCAATTTGACTTAAATTAGAACACTTTTTAATTTAATGATCAAATTAAAATTTTAACTTGATCGAACTCACAAGACATGATTGACGTCTAGCAACCTATCATAACTACCTAAAAGATGTAAAATTTTGATGGAAATACCAAACATACCCTTCAATAAAATTTACCATGCAATAGATCCTTCGATCTCTCTGCATCCTGAATATGACTCTAGGTATGGAAATATGTCAACTCCAATATCATATTCATTTCTCTTTCAATCTTATGATAATGATTCATTTAATGAAACCTTAGAAATCATTTCTAATTATTTTTCATCATGCTTTGATCAAAGTCTTCTTGAATCATTATTTGTTTGAAGATTTATTTTTGGGATGTTCTTTGTCTTCCAAACTCATGTAATGACATTTTTAATAAATAAAGGCATTTATTTCATCATATGCAGTGTCTTATTATTATGATGAACCCTATAAATTAGGGCTATGATTTTAGGATTATGATGAGATCATACTAGTGAGACCTAAAATCTTAAAACCCTAATTTAAATATTCCTAGTCGATGAGACATTGAGTTAGGAATCAATGTTTTTCGGTAAGACTAGCACATTCTTTGTATGCTCAATTAAGAGGGTGATTGATCTCACAATAATCTGTGTATGATACTAATACAAGAATGTGGGTGCTCATTAGAGAATGAGTTCACTGAATTGATCCAAATTGAGAATATCTAGTGGAGTCTTATCTACATGTCAATAGATGGTTCTCATAGTGAAATTTGTGCATGTAATCCTTTGACCTGAAACTACCACAGAATCTGATATATATAAATCCATATTTTGGTTCAAACTCATTCATGACTCAGTTGTGTATGGGATGTTCTGGATATGGTATATTATATATATGAAGGTTGTGAATAGGTTAATATGGAATCGATCTTTCCTAGTAAGAGGAAATAGCATCCTACCTGCTTCAAACAAATAATGATTCAAGAAGACTTTGATCAAAGCATGATGAAAAAAAAATTAGAAATGGTTTCTAATGTTTAATTAAATGAATCATTATCATAAGATTGAAAGAGAAATGAATATGATATTGAGATTGACATATTTCCATACCCAGAGTCATATTCAGGATGCAGAAAAATCGAAGGATCTAGTTGCATGGTAAATTTCACTAAAGGGTATGTTTGGTATTTCCATCAAAATTTCACATCTTTCGGGTAGTCACCATCCCTCAGCCTCCTACTGTCCTCAAAACCCTACATGGAAGAGCACAAATAAGCACTAGAACCAGATTCAAGCACCTAATTAGATGCAGAAGAAATGATAAGGTTAGATTCAATAACGAGCATACTTCTAGAAGGACCGGTCTCCTTCTTATTCTTCAAGGTGGCTAGATATGTAGGACAGTTTTGCTTCCAGTGGCCATCAGTATTACAATGGAAATACATTTCTTTGTCAGCGGCTTTCTTCTTCAGCTCTGCCTTCTTTTTATTTCCACCTTCCACCTTTTATTTTTTCACGGACTTCTTCTTCTTTTCAAAAAACTTTTTCTTAGAAGAAGTCCATTCTATAGCAAGTACTGAGCCTTTAGAATCTTTCATAGAAAGCTCAAAAGTAACCAGCATATTCATAAGCTCAGCTAGAGTATTCTAAAGTTTATGCATATGGTAGTTCATAATGAACTACCCATACATATCAGTCTAGGATTGTAGAATTATGACATTCTACAGATCCTTGTCAAACTTCACTTCGAGCTTCTCAAGCTCTTCCAAGTCCTTGATCATCATCAGATAATGATCTTGGACTGACTGTCCATCACACATTTTAGTCTTATATAGTCATTTAGTGATCTAATATTTGGCTGTGCAACTATATTCACCAAACAACTCTTGCAGGTGAGCCAACATTTGGTGGATAATCTTGATATCTTTATATTAGTGCTGAAGCTCATCAGACATCAAGTCCGATATGTAGTATCTGGTCTTATTATCTTCATCCATCTATTTATCAAGAAATGCTATCTATTCAGCAAACAGACGAGCTAATAAGGTGGGGTATCCTGGTCCAATACATGAGGCAACTTCTCAAAATTCAAAATAATTTTGAAGTTCTAAAGTCAATCCTTGTAATTGGATCTAGTCAGTCTATGGGTATCTAGGATACAGGCTAGTGGGTTGGACATAGATATTTTTTTTTTTTTTGTGGAGAGTCAAAGTTTCTAGTTAGATTTTATAATTAAGACTTGATCAATTTATTTAGGAGTTTGATTTTTAAATAAATTAGCTCCCACTATTTTCTTGGATTCCTACACTTCCTCTATAGAGATGCAAAAATCTCTGTGATTATTGATTTCTAGTAGGTGGTGCAGTCCCACCAACTGACTCATCTCCTCATCTAATAGTTATTGGTGATGGGTTAGCCAATGAGTGAACAACTCTTATCTAATGATTCTCTAATCATGGTGCATCCAGACTTGGTCTCTAATTCATGAATCTCACCACACCCAAAATATTGATCCACTTCTTAGTTAAGTCAGACCCACCATTTGCACCAATTGGATTTTTAATTGGGTCACTCACCGTATCTGAAATATTAAGCCCAATCCATCCTCCAGCCCGTTGCATCCAATGCCTAATAGACATGATTGCATCTTTTCGATGCAACTAAACCACTATGACCAACCGAGAATAATCAACCTCGGAAAGGGCCCGCACATCTACAATGGTGGAAGACCTTAGAGTTAATCTTTTCTTAGGGAGATTTGATTTAGGTCTCTTTAAACTTGACTTGACATAGCCATAACCATTATGACTAATCTAGTGGCATGGGTTAGCTTGTATTGTTAGCCACCTTAGATCAGGACTGGACCAACAAATATGGTTAGGTAAGTGAGACCGATGGAAGGGATATGCCATTAACTCAACAAGAATGCAATTGAGTCGAGTAGCTCCTAATTAAAAATCAGTCGATCATATCTGCCAAACTTACCTTAGACACCAAATTGTTAAGCCAGAATCAATTAGATTAGCCTACAATCCAGACACTAACCACTAAGCCTAATTAGGTCTTAACTTGATCGATCACTCATGTGAGTCGATCTTGATCCAGACTTAATCCTATTAGGCTGGTCAATTTAAGTACTCTTGATCCCACCTAACCAACTCTTGATTCAGTTTGATCAACCGCTAGACCTAATTGAGCTACCCAAGCTCAAACCCAATTTTATGAATATGTCTTAGATCTAAAAATTTTTAATTTTAGGTCTAATATATTTTATAATCTTAATTCTCAATTAATTTTAGGATTCATAAATAAAACATGTATATAAAATTCTAGGGTTTCAAAATCTATGATTTTGCAGAAAATAAGTTTTGATATCTGATTAAGGTCGAACGTGCAGCACCCCTACACACCATAAAAACATCCCATCAAATGGAAGGAGAGGGCCTTTAAATCCTACATTGTTCTTATGATCGGACGGCCAAGGAGAACGCCTTAATTAGAAATATGGTAAATCTACAAAACTAGTTTGATCTACATCATATATCACATATATAAAAATTAATCTAACTAAAAACATGCTTTGCATACATCTCATGTATCATATCATGCATATTTTTAGATCTAGTTTATCTCATAAATATCTAAAAAGTAGGATTTAAATTTGATCATATCAAATTAAAATTTATTCTAGATAATTTTGTAGAACTATTCTACAACTAGTCCAAACATGCATTTATCATATCTCATATAAAGAAATTAAATAAATTTATTTTTTATTTTCTAGATCTAATTATAGTATATATAGTATTAAAAAATATTAAATAAATATATTTAAAAAATATAATTAATCAAATTAAAATTATCATCATGCTAGACTACACATAGACTAATTCAATTCCTAGTCTAGTCATGCACCTCATACATCTTAGATCTAGATTATTTAATTTTTAATTTTTAATTTTAGATCCAATCACATCTAATATGATATCTAAAATTATCTAATTATCATATCAAAAGTAAATTAAAATTAGATCTAATGAATTATGGAACTTGGCTCTGATACCAGTTGAAGGGAAAAACCTATTTTCCGGATCAGATTCATTCAGATCTGATTGGATTAGGAGGAATATTTCAAAAAAAACTTTCTAAGATCCTGATCACATCTGAGACTCTTCAGATCTAATATTATTAATCTAATAATAAAAATAGAAATAAAAATTAAATCTAATTTAATTATATCTTTATTTTGGATAATGCAATTATCCTATGATGATCCCGATGTTTGCCTGAGGTTCTGGATATAGCCATGCAAGTGCCTAACCTCTATTGGTATCCACTCGAACAAGATCTGAAGATCTTCTTCCTCTCAATCAATCTTTCAAAAATTAGATCTAGATTAGATCTTGAAGGTCTTCAAAACTGCTTTTGAAGAACAGCCATTGTCTGTTGTAGTAGTGCTGCCTTCTTCCTTTCCTGGTGCGTTTCACTTGCTTGGATCTCACCTTGTTCATGCCTAAAAGCCCATGGGCATGGAGAGGAGAGAGAGAACCAAAGGGTGGCATGGAGGAGAAGGGAGAGGGGCAATGTGGCATGGGCTAAAGGTAGAAGAATTGAATTCTAGGTGTAGATAGTGTTTATATAGATCCTACTGCACCATGCAGTGCCACATCATCCTGGCCAATCACAGTCCTTTATGCAATCAAATCTAAATTTGATTGATGGGATGACATCATCTGATCTAATTGGATGTGAGACCCTTAAAACTCTCCTTAGGTGGTGCCAAGACTGGGTCAAATAAGACTTCTTGGTGCCACGTAGTTTGATCCCTTGAAGCAAAGGAGGTGTTTTGGAGAATTAGGATATTTTGGAGAATTAGGATATTTTGAGTGAGTCCAATTTTCCTTTCTGTTTTGGAGAATTATACTTATATTGGTGCCACATTGTTTGATCCCCTTTTCTGACCTGGACAAGCTCCAGTCAGATCACGTAATGGTTTTTGAGTGAGTCCAAACACATTTGGCTCGGTGGAGACAAGCTTTAATGATTGTTAAAGGAGAACATTAGGCTCAATTGCATGCTAGCATGATTTTCTTAAACCTAATTGATCTTATTCAAATCAATTAAACTGGGTTAATTCAATTGATGATATCAAGATCCAAATTCTTATTTATGTGACCTAGTTAGGTTCAATTCCATATGGTAATGGGATATGTCGTGATTTCAATCATCGACATCATCGAAACACTTTTCAATGGATCAGAACTTTTCTGATTCAGACAACTAGTATGATCGATCATCCAAATCATTCTAATTACTCCCAAAATCCACCAGTGACACCTAGTAGCATATAGTGGCAACTCATCAGAACTAAAAGCGAATCTTTCAGTGCAATTACTTGTGTGATTAAGTTCCTCTATCTTGAGCTCCGACTGAATTAGGTTTAAGGAGATCTTGTCAAACCCTAATTTTCATCATATGAATTAATCATTCGATTCAAGTCCAATATGAAAACCCTAATAGAAACTCATTCTATTATTTCACTCTGCTATGGCCATGGGCTTATGGACCTGATTCTCATGATCATCATAGGGCTACTCCTCATCTACTGAGGTAGATAGATCTCCTATTGGTGCAATCTAATTCCTATAATGAACATGTTATAGCCAACATACACCTCAGGATTCCGAATGGCTAGAAGATCGAGTTATGTCGTAGTCTAATTATAACACCATCAAGGTGAACTATTGATGCACCTCAGAACAAAGAACTAGACACACTACTACAGCTTTGAGCCAGTCATTGATGGAATAGTAGATTACCTCACGATTGCTCGAGGTGGTCATGTGTAGTGCCCTCATTCTCTAACAAGTATCTGTACTCTCACTCTAATGTCTCTATACCATAGACTCAAGACTCATCTATCCAAAAGAAGTGATTGTACACCAACCTTCTGGATCAATCATCATCCTCATGATGATCCTACGGTCATGAGCATTTTATGAGTTAATAATGAAAATTTATGTCTTAAATTTTCAACTCTTAAAAATATGAACTATCATTATCATTAACTTAAGGAATGTATCACAGACACATTCAAATACACATTGTGATAGAAAATAATTTATTTTATTATTTATAGTTAAAATTATAAATTTTTTTATGGAAATGTGTTATAAGTGTTAGCCAATCTGGCTTCTAGGGCACACATAAATAACAGAAAGGAGGTGTTTTGGAGAATTAGGATATTTTCAAAAGGAAACAAAATCAAACCACTGACCAAATTTGGTCAAATCAAATTTTAATTAATCTCTTCATATATTTAGTACATGGAGAAGCTCTTACTGTTGTGGAGAACATCACATAAAGATTTGGAAATGAAATTTGGGCATTCACTTTTATTGGCGTAAGGAAGGAGTGAGAGTCCCAATCCAATTAGGACTCTTCTTGTTTGACTAGGTCAAAACTATTTTGTACCTAATTCAAACCAAATTAAATGTAACCTAATTAAAGGTGATCCTAGTCCAATTAGGAGCCTAATTAAATCTAATTTAAATTCTAAGTTAATTTGAAATTAGGTGCACTTAAGTCCTAGTCTAACAAGGACTTGTTCTTTCTTGTAATTGACTTATCTAATAAATTGATTAGACTTAATCTAATTAAGTCTAAATTAATTTTAATTGAATCTAATTTAATTAAACTTGATCTTAGCCTGATTGCTCAATCAGATTGAGCCAATTAGCAATCCAATTGCTAATCGATCCTCCTGCAATACTTGCATTAGGTCAAACATCAATCGCATTAAATATTTGACATTAGAACGATTCTCAATCATCAATTAACCATTTGATTAAGTTATAACCTCTTATGTGTGTGACCCTATAGGTTTGAACCTAAGCCGATAGCATAGGAACCAATTTCTATACTAGTCAAAGTAACCATCTAGCAATGGTTCTCGATGTCTGGATAGGTCGAATGTAAGCAAAGCACCATTCTTAGAACCCTGACCCATAGTTACCATATAATTCATCCCTTTGACTAATAATGCTCAAGATGACTTTGAATATGCTATCAACACTCATACAAGTTATCTCTATTGTGTTTCAAAATCTTGCAAATCTTATGACTCCTCACGAGGATTACCTAAGCCTAGATTTTGCTAAATTAAAATACAACAAGACATTCTCTTTCTAAAACTAATCAGGAGTGGTCAATCCCATCTTGACTCATGCACTGACTTCATATTTTCTTGACTATACCCAAAATTATTTTGAACCTATATTAAAAATATAGGCAGTCCAACACCAAAGTATAGTGAGTTGCTTTCAAGTCACCATGGTGATCTCAGGTCGGACGGACACTTATACCCACAGGCCTTAGCTAGCTACTCTTGGTAGTAGGTGCTAGATTGGTCATGTTCAGTGCAGATGTACTCCTATATCTCACCTAGATGGCATACTAGTATCTCCACACCACTTGGTTATGAGGATAACCAACGCATATGGCATACGGCGACTTACACTTGATAAATTATTATCTTTGTTGATAACTTATCATTTGATCATGAATAATTTAAAAACTATCTAATAAATCCTCCTTTATCAATTGATTGTAGTTCTAAGGACTTCATCATAATTTAAGAGTTTATTTAAGAAAGATAGAACTTCTATGATGAACCAGCCAAGTAACTATTATTATTAGATAATTCATATACTAATTTCAATCATCTACTACTTAGATAATTTGCTTTAGGACATATTTTTTAATAAGATCATCTCAATTTGAATTAATTGGATACTCTGATACTGATTTTGCTAGTTGTAAACTTGATAGAAAAAGCACTAGTGGCACATGTCAATTTATACAAGTTAATTTAATTTCATGATTCAGTAAGAAATAAAACTCAGTAGCACTATCTACAGTCAAGGTCGAATATATTTCTATTGGGAGTTGTTGTGTCTAGATTCATGGATCAGACAACAACTAGAAGATTTTGATTTCAAACTTAACAGAATACCAATAAGATGTGACAATATAAGTATAATTAATTTAATAAAAAATTAATTCAATATTCAAGATCTAAATACATTGAAATAAGACATCATTTCATAAGAGATCATGTTCAAAATAATAATGTGATTCTTTAATTTGGCTATACCGATAATTAGTTAGCTGATATATTCACTAAACCTCTTAATGAAGAAAGATTCAACATCATCAGAAGAGAACTAGGACTTTGTTATCAACAAGAGTAAGTCTTATTTGCAAAACTCAAAATAAGTCAAATTAAGTTCAAAGAATTAATTTTGATTACATAATCAATGACCAATATTAAAGAAAATATTAGGACTTTGTTTGAATATCAAATTTTCTTTGAAACTTTAAAAGTTTCATAACTTATGCTCGAGTCGACTCAAGCAAACTAGTTGAAATTCATGAGCCGACTCAAGGATCGGGACCATAGATGACTAAAATCAATCCATGACTATTCGAGATGCCCTGGAACTCCTTCATTTCGGTGAGCAGAGGGTCCCTCATCCTTCAAAACTCGCCAAAACAATTCCTAGCCGCATCCCAGCTCTCCATCTCCTTGGATTTGCTTGGATTTAGATCAAATTTAAGTACGAATGATTCGAGAGTTGGGTGCTGTGTGGAAGATGTTCTCAACTCGAGTTGCAGAGGAATGGGAAAGAAGGAGAAAATCCTGCATGGGACTAGCTTTATCCCAATCTTCAGAGGCCACTCAACCTTTTGTGCAACTCGTTCAAGATGAACCCCAACCAATCAAGGTATACCAGAATCACCCCCTCCACTTCCTTTACCTATTGGTAGGATTGCTACTAGGGCTATTGCAATGGGAAGTAAGATTGATTTTGAGTTCTTTGAAAATTATAATTTCTCTATTGGGAGTTAGATAGATAAGATGGAGAAAAAAATTTTTTGCCCAATGAACATCCTTATGTACCCTAACTTAGTTAGTGAATTTTATGAAAACCTTAAAAGGGGGTCTTCTGAAATTGTTACAACAATGAAAGGAATACAAATTGAAGTGTCACAGGATATTTTGGTACACATCTTTAGGGTCACTAAATAAGGGCACATTCTGAACAAATTATTTGACAAGAAGGAAGGGCTGAGGCTTATTATCGAGAGAGATGACATTATGGGAGATGTCCTAGCACCCACCTTTCTACGGAGATTAGACTACTACATATTACTAGTGGGATTTTCATTCGTAAGTTTGGTAGGCATGACTTTGTCCCTAAGAGAGAACTATGTATGATGTGTCTTATGGTTTAGGGGAGTGAGATAAATTTGCTAGGGATTATGATGCATCAGATGAGAGAGGTAGCCTCTAGGAACAAAGTATATTTTCCTTATGGTATGGCTTTGACCAAGATTTTTGAGACAACAGGAGTGCCACTAGAGAATGAAGGTTGTAAGAAGCTATCTCACTTTGATGTCTATGATATGAGAGCTCTGACCAAAATGCAGTATCATGTAGAAGAAGAAAGATGGATAAAGAACATTTCTGGTCAAGAGAGGAGAGAGCCAAGAGTAGTGGAGGTAGGAGAGCCCTCTACCCCTATTGCGCACCCAAAGATGCACCTGACCTCAGTACACCTATGACTCCTCAAGCTCCACCTATAAACGTGTTCTCATAGCCACCACCTACTAACTCTGCATCTATGAAGAGACTAGAAGATATGATTTCTAACAGATTTTATAGAGAGATTTAGGGCTTATTTGAGAGAGTAGAGAGCATGCAAACTAAGATAAGGTCTATCTCTCAGAGGCTCACAATCCTAGAGTAGAGGGAGCATATACATGACATGCCCACTAACTACTCTAGTATTGTTGAGGAGATTGCTCAACTCAGGAAGAGGGTTGAGTCAGGTGGGGCTCAAATGATGGCAACTATTAGTGGATTGGGTCGGGCGCAACTGCAGGGCATCATTTCAGTACTTGGATCTATGGGCAATTTGATTGAAAAGATAGAAAGGCTTGCTCTAGGTGCAATACCAGTAGTAGCAGCAGATGCTACCGTTAGGGCTGTTATGCCACGTCCACCACCTCCTCCACCTATTTCTTCTTTTCAGACCCGATATCCACTGGTCAGAGTAGACCACCACTCAGAGTCTATACTCATATAGGGCTTACTTCTTCATGGGTGGCTGGACCATCAGCTAGGACTAGTAGTAGGAGAGCTAGGCCATCCATATCTAGAGCTTCATCTTTCCAGACATTAGAGATCCCTTTAGATGATGAGTAGCATCAGAGGGAGCTGATATCTAATCATTTGATGTTCTTAGACTTATGTATTAGGAATATATATCTGTATTTGACTCTATGCTTCTCTAACACTTATTAATGTAATGGCTTAACTTAGTTTTGTTTTGAACTTGGTGTTTCATTGTATACTGCTTTGTTGAGATAGAACACACTGATTTTGTAAATGCAATGAAACTCATGATTATTTATCCTTACATCATTTCAATCTCTTAAGTTGATCTCATGAAATGTTTGTCTTCATTTTACCTTTTTGATTGATGACAAAAAGGGAGAGTAATATGTATATGAGCATATATTTACTTAATATGGATATATTTACTTAATATGGCTTACTGTGTATATATAATGTGCATCTTGGCTTAATATGTACATGAGCATATATTCATTTACCATGTAATTCATTTACTTTGATTATGTTAAGGTTAAAACTTTCAACATATATGATGTGCATTATGAGTTTGGTGTTTGTAACTTGATACATACTCTATGTATCAAATGTATGCTTTGACTCTTGTAAAACATTGATTGTTTAATATTGATGTCTTGCATACATATGGATATATGTCAACAATTTACCTTTCGAATAAGTACAAGCAAAAATTTAACTTCAAATTGATAAGATATATCAAAAATATTGGGGGTATCAACATGCTTTGATACCACTTGTTAAGGATCTAGTACCAACGGATTGTGATAGGAAGAAAGAAAAAACCAAAATAAGAATAATCAAATACATGGATCAGCCTAAAGGGTTGCCTCCATGGAGCATGCAAAATTTTACAATGAAAAATGAAGAGATACAAGAGGAGATTATCCACTCTCAACTCAAGTATACAATCTTCTCAATAAGAAGTTATCCTGAACAAACTCTCTCTTGGAGATCCCCTAAAACAACCACAATCCATCATTTAACTGTCTGCTTGAATCCTTTGCTCCTACTATTTCTAGCGCCCTCTCTCTCTGCTCTCCTTCATGTTTTAGGTTCTCCAAAATTGCTAAGCCATGACCACAACCTTTAGCTTTCAGTCTTCTGCTTATAAAGGCCATGGATACAGTCCAAAACCCAGTAAATCATGGAGAAGGAATCCCGTAAGCCATGATAAATGCCCAATCCATGATCTCTGGCATGTAGACCACAAAAAAAAACCACTGCACCCATGTGATCATGAGGCCGCCTAGGCCCAAGCTGTTGCCAGTGTGTGCGTGCACATGGGTCTGCACCGCGCATGGCATAGGGTCGTGCACTCGTGCGCCCGCGTAGGACCACGTGCTTGCACTAGGCCGCATGCCCACGCCTGGGCCATGCCCAGGGCTACTGGCCACTGGGCCGCACCCACGTGCTGGCTGGCACATGGGCCAGTGCATGCTTGGGCTGGCCCCCATGGGCCCATGTGCCTGGGTCGTACCTCTAGTAGGCTTGCCAGTCGTCGACCCCACTTTGGCTTCCGCTGCAATGTTCCAAGTGCTTTCTTCATGCGTATCTTTTTCATTCGGACTCTGATTGAGGGGTTCTTGGGCTCGTTGGACTCCATGCCTAGACCTTGCTGTGAGCTTAATGTAGAAGAATTCAAGGTGTTATTCTCAATAATCTCCATCTCAACTTGATATTCGATCTTCATCTATTCGATAGCTTGTCTAGCGCCCCCATGCCATGGGGCAATCACCTGCTGATAATGGATGGGCAAATATGAGAGTTGAGCCAGGCCACTCGATCCCACCTCCATCAACTACTATGATCTGCCTGCCATGGGACCTACTCAGGATAGCTTCATGCGCCAATAGGAACTTCACCTTGCGACATTGCATGTCGTCCTTTCGAGTCTCTAGTCCTATGCCCGATCCATCTCCACCTGGAGCTCCACCTCACACTGGGCTTTCTAACATGAGATAATGTCCTCCATACTTTCTTCATCTTAGCACCACCCTACTGCCGTGCATGACCTTTAGGATTCCTCCATTAGCTTTCCATCTGAAGCTGGTCGAATCCAATCTGATCAGCGAAATTAAATTTTTCTTAAAGTTGGGTATGTATCGGACCTCATCCAACTTCTTTACAGTTCTACCATGGAGTTTCATGCTGATCTTCCTGCTATCCTGGATCTCATAGCTCGATCCATCTGATAGGAACACAGTGCCCTCACTAGTCTCTATGGAGTCAAGCATCTCCTCCCTACAACATACATGATGAAAATAAGTAGAATTCATAATCCACTAGGAGGATGAAGTAGATACCTTATCAATAACCAGAAGGATATCATCACTATCTTCTGTATCGCTACTGACCATCGCCACAGTAGCCCTCGTTCGATCCTTGAGTTATGGGCAATCCTTGACTCGATGCTCTATTTCGTCACACCTATAGCATCTGATCTTGCTTTGATCCCTCATCTTAGATCTGGATCATCCTCCTCGTGATTCTCTGCCACTCTATCTACTACCTTCTACTCCTTCAAAAACTATCAAAGCTGAGCTACCACCATCTGAGCTCGAAGCTGGGTTTTCCATCCTTAGAACCTCATTTTGGAGAATCACCATAGTAACTTCATCCATCTTGATGGTGCTTTTTTCCACTAGAAGAGTAGTCACCAAGGACTCATACAAAGAGAGAAGCGGCGCAAGCAAGACCAACACCCTGGTTTTCTCCTTAACTTTTTTGCCAATGCAAAAGAGGTTGGTGAAAATCTTCTGAAAGTTGGATCGATGATTCCGCATGCTCTGGCCTTCGTCCATCTATAGTTGATAGAACTACTTCCAAAGGAAGAGGGTGTTGGTGAGGGACTTCATCATGTACAACTCCTCGAGCTTTGACCACAGCACCATCGAAAAAGTCTCGCCAAGTATATATATCACTACATCATTTGCTAGGTACAAGCGAATTGTGCTTACCGTCTGCATCTGGATTCGCTTCCAATCCTTTATCTCTATGGTGGATTGCATCTCGTCATACAAGAGAGCATCAATCAAACCATGTTGGATGAGGACATCCTTTACCCTTGCTTGCTATAAGAAAAAATTGCCCTTCCCATCAAACCTATTGATCTCCATCTTGATTGAGTTTGTCTTCTCCATGTTCTTCAATCTCTATCACCACTGCTACAATCTATGCTCTAGTACCATCTGAGCTTTGATATCAATTATTGGGGATATCAACATGCTTTAATACCACTTGTTAAGGATCTAGTACTAGCGGATTGTGATAGGAAGAATGAAAAAACCAAAACAAGAACAATCAAGTACATGGATCAATCTAAAGGCTCACCTACATGGGGCATGCAAAACTTTACTATGAAAAAGAAAGAGATACAAGAGAAGATTAGCCACTCTCAACTCACTTATACAATCCTCTCAACAAAAAGGTATCCTGAACAAACTCTCTCCTGGAGACCCCTTGAAATGAATGCAGTCCGTTGCCTAACAGTCTGCGCAAAGCCTCTGTTGCTATTGTTGCTAGCACCCTCTCTCTCTCTACTCTCTTTCACATTTTAGATTCTCCAAAATTACTAAGCGACCACCATAGCCTTTAGCTTTTGGTCTGTTGCTAATAAAGGTCACAGATACAGTCCAAAACCCAGTAAAACATGAAGAAGGAATTCCGTAAGCTAAGATAAATGCCCGATCCACTCTCTCTGGCATGTACATAATAAATAAAAACCCCTACGCCTGCATGATCATGAGGCCACCTGGGCCCAAGCCACTACCCATGCAGGCCTGGAGGGCCATGCGCCCACGTTGGGCCCCACACCCGCAGTGGGCCGCGTGCTCACTCCTTGGCCGCGCCCATGCACTGGCTGGCCCACATGCTTGGGCTGACCCCCATAGGCCCATGCACTTGGGTCACACCTCTGGTGGGCTTGCCGACTGTGGTCCCCACTTCGACTTCCGTAATGATGCTCCGAGTGCTTTCTTCGCACATATCTTTCTCATCCAAACTCTAATTGAGGTGTTCGTAGGCTCGTTGGATTCCATTCATTGTCCTGGACCATGCTTTGGGCTTAATATGGAAGAATTCAAGGCATTATTCTCTACAAAAAATATGAGCATGAATTGAGGGGGAGATAAATATGAAACTATGAAAAGGGTTAAATTTTTAGTTTATTGAAAATATCCTTAATCATGGAAAAAAATGCCGGGTTTCATTCTTGAATTTCAAAATTTTTTTGAAATAAATTATGGTGGAAGATGTTTATTAAACTATTTAATCTATAAAAGCATGTAATCTAATTATTAAACCCTACATCTAGGACCTATAGCATGTCATAATGCATACATAAATCTGAAAATAAATCAAGTAAGGTTTGTATTGATCAAATCAATACCTAGATCTAGAATAATTTTAGATCAAACCCTAGATTGCATCAAGGTCAAGAAGAGATCAAATTTTTACCTTCACACAGGTCGAGTGCTCCTCGTTTGATTCCATTATAGTCCTTTATTGCTTAGAGCCACACACACATCTGATCTCTGTAGATAATCCATATTAAGCTGCGAACATAGATCGGAGGTTTGTGAAATGAAGATCCGCTCGAAGTGCTAGCTTCTCATGGATCCCTCCTGATGGTTAATCTAAAAATTATTCTTCTGATCTCTTAGATACTTCAAGAGATGAAGAATAAGAAGAGGAATAAGGATGAAATCCAACTCTGGGATCTTCCAAAAATTAGAAATAAAATATAAGAGAAAAACCCTAAGAGAAGACAAATCTTCTCTTTTAGCACATCAACCTTTGATGTCCTAAATGCATCCCCATGCTAGGACAAGAGGAGACCTTCTCCTTAATTATTTTTCATGCTCTATAGGCCTCTCTCTCTCTCTAATTTAACTAATCATAAAAATCTCATAAAAGATGGAGAAGAAGGGCTCTCAAAGAAATCCTAAGAGAAGACCTTCTTCTCTTCTTCTTCTCTTATCGAGATAAGATCAAATCAAGTCCAAATCAAATCACCATGCCCCAACTCCTTGGAGAATTGATCCACCACACTCTCTACCTCTCTCTCTCATATTTTTATGACATAAAAATCATATAAAATTAGAAAGGAAAATGCTTAAAAGAAAATAACAAGAGAAGACGATCTTCTTTTACCTTTTTGCTTTCAAGACATCAAATTTTGATGCCTACATGAAGACCTCTTCTTCAAGGAACATTCGCACCATAAACCTCCATGCCTTCACCTTTCTATTCTCTATTTTTCTTTGGAAAACCTAAGGCTTTCTCATGCAGAAGTCACTCAAAAAGTGGTGCCACTTGTTTATATGAAGACTTGGTCAAAAGACCTAGTCAAACAAGGTGATTGGGTCTTTTATGGGGCATCCAACTCTTGGATGCCCCCTTCCCTAAAATTTAGGCTTGAGCACTTACTGTTAGATATATGTGCCCTAGAAGCCAGAATTGGCTGACACTTATAATACACTTCTAAGGGCAAAATTATAATTTTGACTAATATCAATAAAATGGGTTATTCTTTATAACATATGTGTATTAAGTGTCTGTGATACATCCTTTGAGTTAATGGTAATGATAATTCATATTTTACAAGAGTTAAAAATTTAAGACATGAATAATCATTGTTTACTCATAAAATGCTTCCGACCATAGGATCATCACGAGGATGGTGATTGATCTGGAAGGTTGGTGTACAATCGCTTCTCTTTAGTAGATGAGTCTTGAGTCTACGGTGTGGAGACACCGGAGCGAGAGTACAGGTACTCGTTAGAGAACGAGGGCACTGAGCGTGACCACCTCGAGTAGTCATTAGGGAGTCTACCTTCTCGTCAATGACTGACTCGATGCTGCAGTAGTGTGTCTGGTTCTTTGACCTGAGGTGCATCGATAGTTCACCTTGAGGGTGTTATAGTTTGACTACACCATTACTCGGTCTCCTAGCCATATGGAACCCTGAGGTGTATGTTGGCTATAGCATGTTCATTGTAGGAACTGGATTGCATCAAGATGGAATCTATCTACCTCGGTGGTAGAGGAGCAGCCCTATGATGATCATGAGAATCAAGTCCAGAAGTCCCATGGCCATGGCAGAGTGAAATAATAGAAAGAGTTTCTATTTAGATTTTCACATCGGACTCGAATCGAATGATTACATCATATGACAGAGACTAGGGTTTGACGAGTTCACCTTAACCCTAATCTGATCGGGGCTCAAGATAGAAGAACTTAATCACACAGGTAGCTGCACCAAGAGGTTCGCATTCAGCTCTGATGGGTTGCCACCATATACTGCTAGGTGTCACTGGTGGATTTTGGGAGCAATTAGAATGATTTAGATGATCGATCATTCTAGCTGTTCGAATCAGAAGAGTTCTGATCCATCGAAAGGAGTTTCGATGATGTCGATGATAGAGATCATGACATATCCCATTACCATACAGAACTGAACCTAACTGGGTCACACAAACAAGGGTTTGAATCTGGTGATCATCAATTGAACTGATCTAGTTCAATTGATCTGAATGAGATTCAATTAGGTTCAAGAAAATCGTGCTAGCACTCGATTGAACCTAACGTTCTTCTTTTACTATCATAAATAAGTTGTCCTGACTGAGCCAAAGGAGTTTGTGCTCAATCAGAGGCCTTCATATGGTCTGACTGGAGGTTGTCCAAGTCAGAAAAGGTTGTCTTATTTTGTAAGACATTACCTGCCATTTTTGGTCACCTGCCATTTCTTGTTCTTTGACTTTGGTCAAAAGTCTACCTTTGACTGGTCAAATGTTGACCATTGACACTTTGACTTTTGACCACATGTCATGCACCTATTGGAGAGGTGGGGCTTGTCCCCCTGCCAGAACCTGGCAAGGAGCACGCACCTATTGGAGAGCTGGTGGGGGCTTGTCCCCCTACCAGAACCTGGCAAGGAGGAGGGCGCACGCCACCCTAGGCGTGTGCCCAAGTTGGAGGCGCCTAGGAGTCCTTGTTGGACAAGGACTCCATCTCCTTTTTGGATTCCAATTAGAGTTCTCCTAAGAACCAACTTTGACTGGTCTTAGGCACCCTCTAAGGAGGAATCCAGGGGACTCTATTTCCACCAATCAGATTTAGATCTGATTTCACAAAGGGTTGTGATTGGTTGGGAAGAAGAGGAGTTGGATCACAGACAGTCTATAAATAAGACCCTGCGCCCAACTCAATTAGATTGGAAGTGATTGAAAGAATCACAATTCCCCACGCCCCAAGGCTGCCTCTCCCCTCTTCCTCCATGCCAAACCACCTTCTCCCCTTCCTCTCCACGTCCAAAAGGAGTTTTGGATTTTTGGTTGGTGCGAATCCAGATCAAAGAAAGGCGACTGAAAAGCTAGAAGGCTGCGCTGCTGCAAAGGACGACTGCTGATCTTCAAAAGGAGTTTTGAAGATCCTCCAGATCAGATCCAGATCTAATTTTTGGAGATGTGATAGAGAAGAAGAGGATCTCCAGATCCAGCCTGAGTGGATACCGGTAGAGGCCAGGCACTTGCGTGGCTAGATCCAGAACCTTCCGCTGCAATCAGGATCATCAACGGGTAATAGGATTACCCATATCAAGGTAAATTAAATTTGATTTAATTTATCTAATTTTATTTTAATTTTTAAAATAATAATAATCAGATCTAAAACATATCAAGATCTGATTGGGATCAAGAGAAAAATTTTTGAAATATATCTCTTGATCTGATCAGATCTGAACGAACCTGGACCGAGAAATCAGGATTTCCCTTCAACTGGTATCAGAGCCAAGGTTCTAAAAGTATTTAGATCTAATTTTAAATTTATTTTAATTAGAAAATAAATGATTTTAGATGTCACATGAGATGTGATCAGATCTGAAATCAGAAAAAATTAAAATTAAATGATTTGGATCTAAGATTAGAAAATATGCATGACTAGTTCTAAAATAGAATAGTTCTATAGAATAGTCTTGCATGTTTTTAATTTAATTTGATTAAATCATATTTTAGATCTATTTATTTACTATTTTTTGATATTATAATTGTTATAATAACATCTAAAAAATAGCAAATAAAAATTATTTAATTTTAAATATCATATGAGATATGATTGATGCATGTCTAGACTAGTTGTAGAATAGTTCTACATAATTGTCTAGATTAGAATTTATTTTGATTAGATCAATTTAAATCTAATTTTTTAGATTATTATGAGATAATTTAGATCTGAAAATATGCATGATTTGATACATGAGATGTATGCAAAATATGCCATGATTAGATCTAATTTGTATATGAGATATATGATATAGATCTAAAACTGTTTTGTAGTATTGCATGTTCCTGATTAAGGCGTTCCTCTTGGCCGTCCGGTCATAAGAATGAAGAAGGGTTTAAAGGCCCTCTCTTCCCATTCGATGGGGTGTTCTTATGATGTGTAGGGGTGCTGCGTGTTCGTCCTTAATCAGAAACCCAAAACTTACTTTCTGCAAAACCCTAGATCCTGAAACCCTAGGATTTATTGTGCATATTTTGTTTATGAACCCTACTTAATTAAAAATTAAGATTATGGAATATTAATTAGGTCTAAAATTGAGAATTTTAGATCTAAGACATATTCATAATACTGGGTTCGGGCTTGGGTAGCTCAATTAGGTCTAAGCGGTTGATCAAACCGAATCAAGAGTTGGTTAGATGGGATCAACAATGCTTAAATTGACCAGCCTAATAGGATTAAGTCTGGGTCAAGATCGAGTCACGATCAAGCAAGACCTAATTAGGCTCAGAGGTTAGAGTCTGGATTGTAGGCTAACCCAATTGGTTCTGACTCAACAATTTGGTGTCTAAGGTAAGTTTGGCACATACGACCGACTGGTTTTTAATTGGAAGCTACTCGACCTGAATGCATTCTTGTACGAGTTAATGGCATATTCCTTCCACCGGTCTCACTTACCTGGCCATATCTGTTGACACAGTTCTGATCTGAGGTGGTCAATAATCCGAGCTAACCCATGCCACTAGGTTAGTCATAATTGTTATGACTATGACAAGTCTAGTTTAATGAGACCTGAATCAATTCTCCCTAAGAAAAGATTAAGTCTGAGGTCTTCCACCATTGTAGATGTGCGGGCCCTTCCCGGGGTTGATTGTTCTCGGCTGGATACAGTGGCTCAGTTGCACCGGGAAGATGCAACCATGTCTATTAGGCATTGGATGCTATGGGCTGGAGGATGAGTTGGGCTCAATATTTTGGATACGGTGAGAGACTCAATTAGGAACCCAGTCTATGCAAATGGTGGGTCTGACTTAACTAAGGAGTGGATCAATATTTCGGATACGGTGAGATTCATGAATTAGAGACCAAGTTTGGGTGCACCATGATTAGAGAATCATTGAACAAGAGTTGTTCACTCATTGGCTAACCCATCACCAATAACTGTTAGGTGAGGTGATGAGTCAGTTGGTGAGACCGCACCACCCACTAGAAATCATTAATCATGGAGATTTTTGCATCTCTACAGAGGGAGTGTAGGGATCCGAGAAAATAGTGGGAGCTAATTTGTTTAAAAATAAAATCCCTAAATAAATTGGTCAAGTCAAAATTACAGTATCTAACTAGAATCTTTGACTCTCTACAGAAAAATGTCTGCGTCCAACCCATTGGCACGTATCCTGGACACACATAGACTGACTGGACCCAATTATAAAGATTGGCTCAGGAACTACAAAATTAGTTTTGGGTTCTGAGAAGTTAACCCATGTACTTGGACCAGGACCCTCCCACCTTACCAGCCCGTCCATCCATTGAACAGAGAGCGTCTCTGGAAAAATGGATAGACGAAGATAATAAGGCCAGATATTACATGTTGGGCTCGATGTCTGATGAGCTCCAGCGCCAACATGAAGATATCGGGACTGCTCGCCAAATGTTGGCTCACCTGCAGGAGATGTTTGGTGAACAGAGTCGCGCAGCCAAATATCAAGTCACGAAATGACTTTTTAAGGCTAAGATGCGTGATGGGCAGTCAGTCCAAGATCACTGTCTGACAATGATCAAGGACATGGAAGAGCTTGAGAAGCTCGGTGTGAAGTTGGACTTGGATCTGCAGAACGATATTATTCTGCAATCCTTGACTGATGCATATGGGCAATTCATCATGAATTACCACATGCATAAACTTCAAAATTCCTTGGCCGAATTAATGAATATGCTGGTTACCGCTGAGCTTTCTATGAAAGGTTCTAAAGGCTCAGTTCTTGCTATGGAACGGACTTCTTCCAAAAGAAAGTCTTATGGAAAGAAAAAGAAGTCTGTGAAAAAGCAAAAGGTGGAAGGAGCAAAGAAGAAGAAGGCAGAGCCGAAGAAAAAGGCCGATGTCAAAGGAAAGTGTTTCCATTGCAACAGCGACGGCCATTGGAAGCGGAACTGCCCTACTTACCTGGCCACCCTGAAGAACAAGAAGGAAGGTCCTTCTGGAGGTATGCTCGTTATTGAGTCTAACCTTACGGTTTCTTCTGCATCCAGTTGGGTGCTTGACTCTGGTTCTAGTGCTCATCTGTGCACTTCCATGCAGGGTCTTGAGGATAGCAGGAGGCTGAGGGATGGAGACATGATCCTACGCATCGGTAATGGAGCAAGAGTTGCTGCAGTAGCCGTGGGAACATACCCTCTTCGATTACCATCTGGTTTAGACTTAGTTTTAAAAGACTGTTATTATGTGCCTGCAGCTAGCAGGAATTTGATTTCTGTTTCATGCTTAGCACTAAGAAGGCTATGTGATTACCTTCTTTAAGGACCATTGTAACATTCTTTATGAAAGAAATAAAATTGCAAATGGTTTCCTTATTAATGGTCTTTATCAGCTACATATTGATGTACCTGTTCTAACTATCGAGCAAAACGTGAATGCCAAACGACCTAGGGATAGTCCAAACGATAGATATCTATGGCACCTGAGATTAGGTCATATAGCAGAAGATAGGATCAACAAATTGGAGAAAAATGGGCTATTGAGTCCATTGACTTTCCGAGTCATATCCAACTTGTGAATCTTGTCTTCAAGGCAAAATGACTAAACTCCCTTTTGTTGGACATGGGGAGAGGGCCACAGATCTCCTTGCCCTAGTACATACAGATGTGTGCGGCCCATTTGATGTGCCGGCTAGAGGCAATTTTGTCTACTTCATTACCTTTACCGATGATCTGTCTAGGTATGGGTATGTGTATCTTATGAGACATAAGTCTGAAGCTTTTGAAAAGTTCAAAGAATTCAGACATGAAGTAGAAAAACAAACTGGAAAAACCCATTAAGGTTCTTCGATCAGATCGAGGAGGTGAATACCTTAGCCGGGAATTCCTAGACTATCTAAAGAAAAATGGCATAGTCTCTCAATGGACTCCACCAGGAACACCTCAACTCAACGGGGTTTCAGAATGGAGAAATCGGACTCTATTGGATATGGTTCGATCCATGATGAGCTTCACAGACCTCCCTGATTTTCTTTGGGGACACTCATTGTTAACTTCAATTTATCTACTGAATAGGGTTCCCTCTAAAACCGTTCCTACCACACCGTATGAGATATGGCATGGTAAGAAACCAAGTCTGAGTCATCTCAGAATTTGGGGTTGTCCGGCTCATGTCAAAAGACAACAAGCGGACAAGTTAGAGTTTAGGTCCTTTAGAGCTCGATTCATAGGATATCCTAAAGAGTCATTAGGATACTATTTCTACATTCCAGAAGACCACAATGTGATTGTGAGTCGACATGCCATCTTTCTTGAAAAATAGTTTATTCAAGATAGCGGCATTGGAAAGCAGATCAAGCTTGATGAGAAAGTCTCACAAGTACAACGAGCTAAGGACCAATTGGAACCAAATCAGGTTGAGCCAATAAGAACACTACCTCCTCCACCTCGTAGATCGGAAAGAGTTTTCCATCCCCCTGAAAGATACTTAGGTATTATTTCAGAGGAAGTAGAGGAAAATGTTCCTCATAGGTAATGGTGCTCATGGTGATGATCCCAAAACCTACAACGAGGCGATATCAGATATCGACTCCGAGAAATGGCTAGAGGCAATGCAGTCAGAAATTGACTCGATGCACTCAAACCAAGTCTGGACCTTGGTAGATCCACCAGAAGGTATAGTACCTATTGGGTGTAAATGGATCTTCAAGAGAAAGATTGGTGCAGATGGGAATGTGGAGACATTCAAGGCTAGACTAGTGGCAAAAGGTTATAGTCAACGCGAAGGCATTGACTATCAGGATACCTTTTCCCCAGTGGCTATGCTAAAATCCATCCGCACATTGCTTGCCGTTGCAGCCTATTTCGATTATGAAATATGGCAAATGGACGTGAAAACGGCATTCTTGAAATGGATATCTTGAGGAAGATATCTATATGGAACAGCCGCTAGGTTTCACATCCAGTGATACTGATCACAAGGTTTGCAAGCTGCAAAGGTCCATATATGGACTTAAGCAAGCATCTCGGAGCTGGAACACTCGTTTCAATGATGTGATCAAAATAGTTTGGTTTCATCAAAAATGAAGAGGAACCGTGTGTTTTCAAAAGGGTCAGTGGGAGCGCTGTTGTCTTCCTCGTATTGTACGTGGATGACATCCTCCTTATTGGGAATGATATTCCCATGTTAACAACAGTTAAAATATGGTTGTCCAAGGAATTCTCCATGAAAGACCTAGGGCGAAGCATCCTTTATTCTAGGAATTAAGGTCTATAGGGATAGACCGAATAGGATGCTAGGACTTTCACAGAAGATGTACATAGAGAAAGTACTAAAGAGGTTTAGTATGGAAAACTCTAAGAGGGGATTAATACCCTTCAGACATGGTATTCATCTTTCCAAGAAGATGTGCCCCAGCACACCTGAGGAAATAGAACGCATGAGCAAGATCCCTTATGCTTCTGCAATAGGGAGCCTCATGTATGCCATGCTATGTACACGACCTGATATAGCCCATGCTGTGAGTGTCACAAGCAGATATCAGTCAAATCCAGGTGAAGAACACTGGACTTCTGTGAAATGTATCCTTAAGTACTTGAAGAAGAACTAAGGATATGATGTTGGTCTTTGGTAATGGAGAACTCCAAGTCCAGGGATACACAGACTCGGATTTCATGTCCGATATAGATGATCGAAAGTCGACATCTGGGAGTCTGTTTGTGTGCAATGGTGGTGCTGTCAGCTGGAAGAGTTCCAAGCAAACGGTGATAGCAGATTCCACCATGGAAGCAGAATATATCGCTGCATCAGAAGCTGCGAAGGAAGCATTCTGGTACAAGAAGTTTGCTGCAGAAATTGGAGTAATGCCATCAGATGCCATTCCTCTATACTGCGACAACAATGGCGCCATAGCCCTTGCTAAGGAGCCGAGGTCTCACCAGAAATCCAAGCATATTGAGCGGCGATACCACCTCATCCGCGATTACCTCGAGAAGGGTTATGTCGAGGTCAAGAGAGTCAACTCCACAGATAATGTGGCAGACCCACTTACAAAGCCGTTGGGCCAGCAGAAGATCGAAGCCCACCTTGAGAAGATGGGACTTAGACTTGTAGCCAATTGGCTTTAGGACAAGTGGGAGATTGTTAGATATATGTGCCCTAGAAGCCAGAATTGGCTGACACTTGTAATACACTTCTAGGGGCAAAATTATAATTTTGACTAATATCAATAAAATGGGTTATTTTCTATCACATATGTGTATTTAGTGTCTGTGATACTGTGATACATCTTTGAGTTAATGGTAATGATAATTCATATTTTCAAGAGTTGAAAATTTAAGACATGAATAATCATTATTAACTCATAAAATGCTCCCGACCATAGGATCATCACGAGGATGGTGATTGATCCGGAAGGTTGGTGTACAATCGCTTCTCTTTAGTAGATGAGTCTTGAGTCTACGGTGTGGAGACACCGGAGCGAGAGTACAGGTACTCGTTAGAGAACGAGGGCACTGAGCGTGACCACCTCGAGTAGTCATTAGGGAGTCTACCTTCTCGTCAATGACTGACTCGATGCTGCAGTAGTGTGTCTGGTTCTTTGACCTGAGGTGCATCGGCAGTTCACCTTGAGGGTGTTATAGTTTGACTACACCATTACTCGGTCTCCTAGCCATATGGAACCCTGAGGTGTATGTTGGCTATAGCATGTTCATTGTAGGAACTGGATTGCATCAAGATGGAATCTATCTACCTCGGTGGTAGAGGAGCAGCCCTATGATGATCATGAGAATCAAGTCCAGAAGCCCATGGCCATGGCAGAGTGAAATAATAGAAAGAGTTTCTATTTAGATTTTCACATCGGACTCGAATCGAATGATTACATCATATGACAGAGAACTAGGGTTTGACGAGTTCACCTTAACCCTAATCTGATCGGGGCTCAAGATAGAAGAACTTAATCACACAGGTAGCTGCACCAAGAGGTTCGCATTCAGCTCTGATGGGTTGCCACCATATACTGCTAGGTGTCACTGGTGGATTTTGGGAGCAATTAGAATGATTTAGATGATCGATCATTCTAGCTGTTCGAATCAGAAGAGTTCTGATCCATCGAAAGGAGTTTCGATGATGTCGATGATAGAGATCATGACATATCCCATTACCATACAGAACTGAACCTAACTGGGTCACACAAACAAGGGTTTGAATCTGGTGATCATCAATTGAACTGATCTAGTTCAATTGATCTGAATGAGATTCAATTAGGTTCAAGGAAAATCGTGCTAGCACTCGATTGAACCTAACGTTCTTCTTTTACTATCATAAATAAGTTGTCCTGACTGAGCCAAAGGAGTTTGTGCTCAATCAGAGGCCTTCATATGGTCTGACTGGAGGTTGTCCAAGTCAGAAAAGGTTGTCTTATTTTGTAAGACATTACCTGCCATTTTTGGTCACCTGCCATTTCTTGTTCTTTGACTTTGGTCAAAAGTCTACCTTTGACTGGTCAAATGTTGACCATTGACACTTTGACTTTTGACCACATGTCATGCACCTATTGGAGAGCTGGTGGGGGCCTTGTCCCCCTGCCAGAACCTGGCAAGGAGGAGGGCGCACGCCACCCTAGGCGTGTGCCCAAGTTGGAGGCGCCTAGGAGTCCTTGTTGGACAAGGGACTCCATCTCCTTTTTGGATTCCAATTAGAGTTCTCCTAAGAACCAACTTTGACTGGTCTTAGGCACCCTCTAAGGAGGAATCCAGGGGACTCTATTCCCACCAATCAGATTTAGATCTGATTTCACAAAGAGTTGTGATTGGTTGGGAAGAAGAGGAGTTGGATCACAGCTTAGTCTATAAATAAGACCCTGCGCCCAACTCAGATTAAAAAATTGAATCACAATTTCCCCATGCCCCAAGGCTGCCTCTCCCCTCTTCCTCCATGCCAAACCACCTTCTCCCCTTCTCCTCTCCACGTCCAAAAGGAGTTTTGGACCTTGGTTGGTGCGATTCCAGATCAAAGAAAGGCGATCAAAAGCTAGAAGGCTGCGCTGCTGCAAAGGACGACTGCTGATCTTCAAAAGGAGTTTTGAAGATCCTCCAGATCAGATCCAGATCTAATTTTTGGAGACATGATAGAGAAGAAGAGGATCTCCAGATCCAGCCCGAGTGGATACCGGTAGAGGCCAGGCACTTGCGTGGCTAGATCCAGAACCTTCCGCTGCAATCAGGATCATCAACAGGGTAATAGGATTACCCAAATCAGGTAAATTAAATTTGATTTAATTTATCTTATTTTATTTTATTTATTAAAATAATAAGAATCAGATCTGAAACATATCAAGATCTGATTGAGATCAAGAGAAAATTTTTGAAATATATCTCTTGATCTGATCAGATCTGGACGAACCTGGACCGGGAAATCAGGATTTCCCTTCAGGTATCTAAAAATATAATCAGAAGACTGTTAAAATTAAATGATTTGGATCTAAGATTGAAATATGCATGACTAGTTCTAGAATAGAATAGTTCTATAGAATAGTTTTGCATGTCTTTGATTTAATCTGATTAAATCATATTTTAGATCTTCTTATTTACTATTTTCTGATATTATAAGTGTTATAATAACATCTGATAAATAGCAAATAAAAATTATTTAATTTTAAATATCATATGAGATATGATTGATGCATGTCTAGACTAGTTGTAGAATAGTTCTACATAATTATCTAGATTAGAATTTATTTTGATTAGATCAATTTAAATCTAATTTTTTAGATTATTATGAGATAATTTAGATCTGAAAATATGCATGATTTGATACATGAGATGTATGCAAAATATGCCCTGATTAGATCTAAATTTGTATATGAGATATATGATATAGATCTATAACTGTTTTGTAGATTTACATGTTCCTGATTAAGGCGTTCCTCTTGGCCGTCCGGTCATAAGAACGAAGAAGGGTTTAAAGGCCCTCTCTTCCCATTCGATGGGGTGTTCTTATGACGTGTAGGGGTGCTGCGTGTTCGTCCTTAATCAGAAACCCAAAACTTACTTTCTGCAAAACCCTAGATCCTGAAACCCTAGGATTTATTGTGCATATTTTGTTTATGAACCCAACTTAATTAAGAATTAAGTTTATGGAATATTAATTAGGTCTAAAATTGAGAATTTCAGATCTAAGACATATTCATAATACTGGGTTCGGGCTTGGGTAGCTCAATTAGGTCTAAGCGGTTGATCAAACCGAATCAAGAGTTGGTTAGATGGGATCAACAATGCTTAAATTGACCAGCCTAATAGGATTAAGTCTGGGTCAAGATCGAGTCACGATCAAGCAAGACCTAATTAGGCTCAGAGGTTAGAGTCTGGATTGTAGGCTAACCCAATTGGTTCTGACTCAACAATTTGGTGTCTAAGGTAAGTTTGGCACAGACGACCGACTGGTTTTTAATTGGAAGCTACTCGACCTGAATGCGTTCTTGTGCGAGTTAACTGCATATTCCTTCCACCGGTCTCACTTACCTGGCCATATCTGTTGACACAGTTCTGATCTGAGGTGGTCAATAATCCGAGCTGACCCATGCCACTAGGTTAGTCATAATTGTTATGACTAAGCCAAGTCTAGTTTAATGAGACCTGAATCAATTCTCCCTAAGAAAAGATTAAGTCTGAGGTCTTCCACCATTGTAGACGTGCGGGCCCTTCCCGGGGTTGATTGTTCTCGGCTGGATACAGTGGCTCAGTTGCACCGGGAAGACGCAACCATGTCTATTAGGCATTGGATGCTATGGGCTGGAGGATGAGTTGGGCTCAATATTTCGGATACGGTGAGAGACCCAATTAGGAACCCAGTCTATGCAAATGGTGGGTCTGACTTAACTAAGGAGTGGATCAATATTCCGGATACGGTGAGATTCATGAATTAGAGACCAAGTTTGGGTGCACCATGATTAGAGAATCATTGAACAAGAGTTGTTCACTCATTGGCTAACCCATCACCAATAACTGTTAGGTGAGGTGATGAGTCAGTTGGTGAGACCGCACCACCCACTAGAAATCATCAATCGCGGAGATTTTTGCATCTCTACAGAGGGAGTGTAGGGATCCAAGAAAATAGTGGGAGCTAATTTGTTTAAAAATAAAATCCCTAAATAAATTGGTCAAGTCAAAATTACAATATCTAACTAGAATCTTTGACTCTCTACAGGAAAATGTCTGCGTCCAACCCACTTGGCACGTATCCTAGGACACACATAGACTGACTGGACCCAATTATAAAGATTGGCTCAGGAACTACAAAATTGTTTTGGGTTCGAGAAGTTAACCCATGTTTT